>CABHPH010136387.1:2488-22370 GCA_902168325.1 Peromyscus nudipes | reverse complement strand
TATTTATTTATTTATTTATTTATTTATTTATTTATTTATTTATTTATTTATGTGTAAGGGTGTGCTATTTGCATGAATGTATGTATCCCATGCAAGACATGGGGAGGTGCGTGGGGAGGCCAGAAAAGGGCATTGGACCCCTGGAACTAGAGTTATGAATGGTTGTAAGCCTCCATGTAAGTGGTGGGAATCGAACCTGAGCCCTTAAACCACTGAGCCATTTCTCCAACCCTATTACTTCTTTACAGCAAAAAAAAAAAACAAAAAACAAAAAACAAAAAACAAGCAAACAGGACAAAAATCTTTTAAAATTCTTCTGTCTCTTCAGGGTAGACAGAACATCGTTGTTGTCTACAGTTGCCCTGCTGTGTAATGACACTGCAGAACTTTTTATTCTCAACTGCAACTCCGTACCCATCATCAACCACTTCCCATCCTCTCCCCAAGTTCTCGGGTTCTTTTAGGTTGAGAATTCAAGACACTTTGAATTAAGCTTTTTCAACGACAGTATTAGAAACATCTTTGGGCTCATGGATCAGGTCCCCAGCCAGTTGTACTACTTTGGGAAATACTGACAACTTGGGAATGAGGACCTGGTAAGAGTAAGCAGACCACTGGGGTGTACCACTGAAGTGTACTTTTCCCCTGGCCCCTTCCTGTCTCTATCTCTCTTTCCTGGTTGTCAGGAGATGGGCATCATCTATCGCGTGCTCCTCAGTCATAGCCTTCCTCCCCTCAGGCCTAAAACAACAGATCCATCCAACCTTGAGCTGAAACTGAGAGAAAGCGTTTCCCTTTTAAGTTGTTCCTGGTGATCTGTTTCAATAATGAAGAAGTAACACAGAAATCAAAACTTTCAATCCACTCACAGGTATTACAACGTTTAGTCTTGACTGTTAGTTTGATTGCTGGAGACATGTCCTAGGGATTAGTAACACACCCTTTGGTAGGTTCGGGAGAGCATTTCCAGAGAGGATTCTCGGGGGAAGATCCATCCTGAATGCAGGCGGCCCCAGCAGGTGAACTGGGGGCACAGCCACTCAGGCAGGCATTCTCTCTCTCTTTCTACGTTCTGGCTGCCATGATGTACTTACTTCCTGTCTCACCCCGGGCAAGAACAGTGGGGCCAAGGGAAAGGGACAGAAGCATCTGAAAGTGTGAAGCAAAATAAGCCTGCCTGCCCTTTGAGCTGTTTTCTTTTGTGTATATCACAGTGACAAAAGAAGTCTAGCACAGACCTACTAAGAGACGTGTTCCTCAGTTGATCTCAGGGCCAACAACATCGGCAACCAAGACAGACAGTCGTGCTACGTGTCAATTAATCTCTAACCACATTTATTATTTATAGGATTTCCTCTCATTCTGTGGATTGCCTCTTTACTTTGTTGGGAGTGACCTTTTTCTGCATAAAGTTTAAAATTTTTTAGCAGTCTGATTTGCTTTGTGTTTGGTGTGTGTGTGTGTGTGTGTGTATTGCCACAATCAAGAAATTATTGGCAAATTCCATTTCATAATGCTTTCTCCCAATGTTTTAATACAAAGTTTTTTATGTTTTGTTTTGTTCTTTTTCTTTTTTGATTTTTTTTTTTGAGACAGTGTTTCTCTGTGTAGCCTTAGCTGTCCTGGATCTCGCTCTGTAGACCAAGATGGCCTGGAACCCACAGAGATCCGCCTGCCTCTGCCTCCAGAGTGCTGGGATTAAAGGCGTGTGCCACTATGGCCTGGCATACAAAAGTTTTATTATTTTAGAGTTTATATATCTGATCCATTTTTAGCTAAATTTTATGCATAGTAAAGTAAGATTCCAACCTCATGCTTTTCCACGTATGCTCTTCAGCACATTTTAACTATTGGTGGCATGAGCACCCTTGTGAAGAATTATCTAACCAAATGTGTAAGGGTTTACAGTTGCATTGGGTAAAGAAGTGGCCGTTTGGAAGGTGTTCTTCCAAATCTGGGGAAGGAGAGGCAGCCCAGAAAGTGAGGCTTTACGGTGACAGAGTGGTCAGATTGAGAGGGCCAAGGGACACTGGGAGGCAGAGTCAACTGGAGGTACCAGGGGCAATTCAAGCATTCAGCCTTATGTGTAGTTACTCAGTTGAAGTTTGTCAATTCCTGCCAACACTGGAAAGTTAAAACAGCAATATGGTATAACCCCAGAGTTCAAAATTCTGGTCTAATTCAAGATTAAACTGGCTTAGCCAGGAAATTTATTCAAGAAAAATTAAGTTCTTTGTGACTTGGTGGTAGATAATCAAGTGAGTTACTATGCCTTGGTTGAACCATCTATGTTTGATAGTAACTATGTACCCCACAAGCTTGTTCCAGGAATCAAATGAACTGATATTCATAAAATATTTCAGTGATACCTGGCAACTACTCACTTAGTCTTACTACTCATTCTGAATCATTCAAGCCAGTTTCTTAAAGCCCAATGCCTTGTAGGCTTTGCTCTTGGCTTAGTATGTGAGTCATGAGTCATGGTATCTCAAATTCACACCACTGATATGATCAAAGAACATTAACACCTCAGCTGACTTTGTAGAACTCTTTTTTAATATTTAGTTTTTATTGTTTCTAATTACATGTAAGAGTGTGATTATGTGCATGTAAGTGTAGCACCTAAAGCAAGGCAGCTGATCTCCCCCCTCCACCAGCTAGAATTACATGGGGTTATGAACTGCCAGATGTGGGTCCTCTGCAAGAGCAGTACGTACTCACAGCCACTGAGCTATCTCTTCTTCTTCCAGGAAGGTCCCAGTGATTAACCTCAGGTGTTAGGCTTGGCACCAAGACCCTTCCTTCACTTGCTGAGCCATCTCACAAGCCCCAATTATGCCTTTAAAAGAAAAAAACAAACAAAAAAAAAAACCACTGCTCATGATAGTGTAAGTTTGATGTCCTGAAATTCGTAACAAGTTCGTCACAATAAGCATTAAAAATTCAGCGGTGGGAGCATCTGGGTTTATTTCACATCACAGCCACCCAGAATGCACACATTGTCTGACACTGTCTAAGTTTTTTGCTGAAGTGTTAAGTCCTTTAACTGAGATCCCTTGCAAATAGATACCGAGTTTTTCTGGTTAGGGTGAGGTGAGATGCTGTCTCCAGAGTCCTTTTGTTTAGAAGAGCATTTCCTCTTAGCAACTCTTCCTAATAGTTTCTCAGCCCCAAACAAAACAAAACAAAACAAAACAAAACAAAACAAAAACAAAAAACTGCTTAAAGTATCTCTCAATTCCAAACTCTAGGTGTTGTGGGTTATCCACCAGAGAAGACTACTTAGACCTGGGTTTAAGCCAATAGAAAGTCTTTATTAGCCAGCTGGCAACTACACTGGGTGTATGGGATTCCAGTGTAGCCCTGAGCCTTTCTCAGGATGAGCTTTTAAGCATAAAAACCTCATTTTAGGTTGACATATTTCAGTTAACAAGAAATTAGCCAGAAGCAGAGCTCCAGAAGCCAAAAAGCAAAGTTAGTACATTCCATAACTATATTTGACCAAATTGGTCAAATATAGTTATGGAAATCATGTCATAAATTGCTTGCCATGGAAATGTAAGAAGCTCTCCGAGGAAAATCCCTGGGCAAGTCATTGGCTTGCCTACTGTGAAGACAATTTCAAAGCTGGGTCTTTTAACAGCTATTTCCTCTGCTTGTTCAGAAATAGACGCTCAGGTCTCTCCCCAGCTTCAAGGTCCAATTGTATCATATAATATGGTTTCAACTCCTCTTCATCACTGAGGGTTAATTTGGAGGCACACTCATTAAAGTAGTTAAGATGTAATAGCTTCAGATTGTCTAGGTGTGGTAGCACATGACTTTAATGTAGGAGAAAGCTTAGATGGTCTTATTAATAAAATCAAACCTGAGGCCAAATATTGGGGTGAACACTGGAAGATCAGAGAACCAGAACAAGCCACAGCTATTTCACCTCACCAGTTCCTCAGCTGGTCTTGTTTCCTCAGACTGGAAGCCTCTGAGTCCTCATCCAGAATGAATCTCAGCTGAACTGCTGCTAGAAGCCTGAAAGCTTAACCAGCCAAATACCTCTAGTTCCTAGTCCTCACACCTTATATATCTTTCTATTTTTGCCATCACTCCCTGGGATTAAAGGCTCACTTCTTGGGATTAAAGGCGTGTGTCACCATGCCTGGCTGTTTCCAATGTGGCCTTAAACTCACAGAGATCCAGAGGGATTTCTACCTCTGGAATGCTAGGATTAAAGGTGTGAGTGCCACCATTTTCTAGCCTTTGTATCTAGTGGCTGTTTGTTCTCTGACCCCAGATAAAGTTATTAGGATGCACAATATTTTGGGGAACACATTACCACCATACTTTAACCCTAGCACTCAGGAGGCAGAAGATGGGGGACCTCTGTGAGTCTGAGACCAGCCTGGTCTGTGGTCTATATAGAGGTTTCCAGGACACCCAGGTCTACACAGTGAGAACCTGTCTCAAATGATAGATAGATAGATAGACAGATAGATAGATAGATAGATAGATAGATAGATAGATAGATAGATAGGTAGGTAGATAGATAGATAGATAGATAGATAGATAGATAGATAGATAGATAGATAGATAGATAGATAGATAGGGCTGCAGCCCAACAGAAAAGTCACTGTACTCTCTATCCTCTATGGTGGTGAGTGTCATAGTTTTGGCCAGAGATGGAAGGAACAATTCCAGACGAAACAGTTGTTTTGGTGGTGGTTACTTCTGTAGTTTATTATTGCTGACTACCTACAATTGCTCATTGTTGACCATTGTTTATACTGAAACTGGGGAAACCCTCTAGCTTCATTTGCTTTAGTGGCTTTTAAATATTACTCTTTGAGATGAACAGAGCTGAGCAATGTATTATTCATCCCCCTCTAGTTTTGCTAGGGATGACATTTCCATCTGAAGCTGCCAAAGGGGTCAAATTTTTTTCCCTGGCCAAAGGTGTATTACGTACTGTCCAATCCCGATCTGTGTCTTAAACGGCAGGGTTGGATATTTGTTTCCAAACGAGACATAAGTCATTCAACTTACTCATCTGTGACTCCTCTTTAGATTTTTAGGTCTCAGCACATGCAGCATCTTCAGACAACATTAAAATGTTGCCAAGGACTTGCTAATCATGTTATGTAATTAAGAGTACAATGATATTTGACTTCCAGAGAAATGATGTATTTGCTTTAAAAAAAAATTCCAGATACTAGCCCAGGAGATGAAAACCATTTATTAACACAAAGATGTTCTAGAAAGGACTAGAGAAATAGACAGCCAGCAGTTAAAAGTGCTTGGTGCTTTTGTAGATGTTTGGGAGTTTGGATCCCAGGACCCACGTTGGGCAGCTCACAACTGACTGAACTTTAGCCCCAGAGGAACTGAGGTCGTCCTCTGGACTCCTCCAGCACCTGCACTCATTTGCACATACCCACATACAGAGACACACACACACACATACACACACACACACACACACACACACACACACACACCCTGTATATACATAAATTAAATAAAAATAAATATTTAGGAGAGTAAATAAAAATCAGTTTTAGGAGAGTAAATTAAAAATGTCGCAAGTGACAGATGGTTAGGAGCCTAGATTTGTGTGACTTAGTTTGCAATCTTCTGCCTGTTGCTCCCCGACTCCTTTTCTCCATATAAAAGTTCTTGAATTCACTCTTGGGTTCCCAAAGATCAGCTTCTGCTGTTAGGGCCAGCCCTTGAATAAAACTTAATTTCTGAGCTGGATAGTTCAGCAGTTAAGATGGAGTGCTGATCTTCCAGAGAACCCAAGTTCGGTTCCCAGCGCCCCCATCAGGTGGTCCAACAGCAGCTGTAACTTCAGATCCGAGGGAATCTGACACGTCTGGCCTCCACAGGCACCTGCACTCGCATGCACATGCCCCCACACAGACACAGAAACATAAAAGAAAATAAAAGTTTCAAAACTTGATTTCCTTCTCGCTAACTCTCAGCCCTTGGGTATTGGCTTTTCAGCAGTGAACAGCTGGACTTGGGTTCGGTAACGGTACCAACTGTTCCGAACAACTACTTCTTTCGGACTGGTTCAGACCAGAGATAAGGTTCTCACTGGCCTAGAACAAAATGTGAAAAATGAAAACAATGTCAGGAGTGGAAGCTGGCGACAGTTCTCTCGGGGACAGTATTAACCTTTATTATGATGTACTCCTTATACTTGATTGGTGAACGAGAGGGTTTTGATCCTGTTGTTCCCAGAGTCTCCCAAAGACCACCAAGAGACCAAATCTGATGCAAATACGAAGAGTCTTTTTATTTTGAGTTAACTGGGGACTCTCCGTCTGATGCAGCATCCATGCAGGAGAGACCCTGAGTAGCAATGGGGCAGGGTTTTTAAAGCAAGGGGGGCTTGGGGTCTACAGACTACATAGAAACAGACTCAGGATTGGTTTCTGGGAGTGGCAATCATGTTAGTAACTTTTAATTGGCTAGTTAGTTAGGGGTTACAGTTATCCATTTTTGGGCAGGCCTGGACATGTCCTAGGCTTTGTCCTTGAGCTACCATGGAGGGTGGCTGGCTTAGCATGTACTGACTGTGGGAGCTAGCTCAGTGGTCAGGCTTTCATATTGACCCATGCACATATGTAGCTCTAAGTTAGTGAGGGGTCCCAGACAGTAAACAATTGGCTGAACTTTGAGCAATCAGAGTATGTGCAGAAAGGGAGCTACTGCAAGGACCATGTTTTTTGTTCACAACTCTCCTAGAAACTGCTTGCTCAAGTCTCAGGAAACTGAAATTGAGGCCTGATCTCTGAGAGAAGACTGGGCAGCCTGTTATAGCATCTACCTGGTCCTTTCAACCCTGTGTACAACCTGCTAAATCTAACTATAGTAAAACTATATTTACGTGATATTCAGAACTAAGACAATTATTTTGATTATTCAGGTCATTAGCAGTGTGTGTTTATTATTTCAATAGAAACCCTTACAAACTCCAGAAAGAATCCTAAATAATTGAAGATTTCTTCCTTAAACATGGCCCAAAGTACCTACAAGTGGCCTCCTTTGTTTAAGAACTCAAGATTCCTTAAAGATGAGGAGAACTCTGAGCTTACATGGAGTTGTCAAGAGAAGAGAGTTAGGGTCTGGTGATGTACTCAGTACAGTATTTGTGTAGTGTATACAAAGCCCTGGGTTCAGTCTCCCACACTGGATGAATTAGATGTAGTGGCAAACTCCTGCAATCCCAGAATTCAGCTGGTGGAAGCAGGAGAAGTTCAAGCTCATCCTCAGTTTCATAGCAAGTTCAGGACCAGCCCGAGATGCACGAGACCCTATCTAAATAAAAGGAAGATTGCTCAGCAGGCAGCGCATTTGCCAGCAAAACTGAGGACATGAGACTTCAGGACATCCTGGACCCACAAGGCGGAAGGAGAGAACGAACTCCCAAAAGGTGTCCTCTGACCTCCATATGTGCCCTCCCTACACAAATCTTAGAAGCAATGTAAAAAGGGAAAATATCAAAGAAATTGATTGCTGGGACTTTTCAAAGCAAACTTTTCATGGGGAAAAATATATATAGCTTATAGCTTTCATCTCTGACTTCAGAGAAGCCCAGCCCCTACCTTATTACTCCAGTTCCCCAGAGTCCAACAGTGCCTGATAAAGTAATAACAATCTTGATCTTTCATAGCATCCATACCTGACAATGTTACCTGGGTCTACTCCTCCTTCCCCTGCATATCTCGGATTTCTCTGTGATCCAGTTCTACACCCTGCCATTTTCGGTATCCAGAATCTCCCTTCTACATCGCTTTTCTCAGATTTATAATCCTCAGTACTCCCTCCCAATTCATTCACTAATTTGTCTAACATATACTGAATATCTTTCTTGTGCCAACATTTCCCTAGGTTCTGAGGACAAAGATGAGTAGTTTGGATTCTTTCCAAAGGAAATATTTGTGTGTGCACACGCATGCCATTACATCCGTGCGGAGGTCAGAGGACAATGTAGGAGTCAGTTCCCCACATCCGTGGAGGGATCTGGGGATCAAACTCAGAATGTTGGGTTTGCCGAGCGGGTGATTTTATCCACTGAGTCATCTTACTGGTCCTCGTTTTGGTTCTTGGAAGATGTCTGACTTGGTAAAAACCAGGAAAACGGTAGACATACTAACCGCTAGTACTGCTGCATTCTTATTATTTAAGCAAAGGTCCCTGCTTCTGGTACCCACAGTGCTGTTTCTGCTCAAACTCAACAATACCACTGTCACAGACTAAAGAGAGAAGAGCAGAGGTGGATTAGTCAGGAGGCTTTAGAGGAAGGCCGGAAGTGCTTTATAACATTCAGACAAGTTCACCGAGGCTCAGCTGCACACTGCTCTCACAGAAATGGCCCCCAGAGCACTGGCCCTTACACTTCTGTTCTAAGGGAAGTGTCCTTAGCTCTCAATCAAGTCTCTCAGGGATGGAATTTAAACAGATAAAGTGCAAAACACACGGAACTTTGCAAGATACTAAGAGTGTTTCAAAAAGGAAAAAGGAAAAAAGAGAGTATTTGATCAGATAATATATTTTTAAGAATTTAATGAATTAAAAATTTTATTAATTTTTTTTCACACAATGTATTTAGATCATTTTCTTTGCCCTCTCCCAGATCCTCCCCACCTTGCTCCCCACCCAACTTCATGCTCAAGTGCACTTGTGTGCTCTCTTTCTTTCTCTCTAAAAAAGGAACCAAAAAGAAATCCAAAAATGAAAATCGAAACAAACTAAATTTGGATGGTGTTAGATTTTCGTTTGATCCAATATAATTTTTGAAAAAGCACCTCTTACAACCAGGTAATTTACAAGGAATAGAGGTTTGCTTGTCTCATAGTTCTGCAGATGGGGAAGTCCTTGTTCTTGGAACCAGCATCTCTTGAGGCCCTTCTTGTTGCCTAGTGAGACAACATTCAAGGCAGAGACAGCCTGCTGCTCCTGTTATAACCCAGTCATCCAGGAATAAAGCCACTCAACGATTAATCACTTTTTGGTTACTAAAGTGAAATGCCAGACACAGCTACTTATGAACAAAAGGTTTATGTAGCTCAGAGCTTTAGGAGGTTCAAGGTCATGGCACTACATCATCTTAAGTTTTAGCTCTGTCAAATGGTGGTGGGTGCCATGATGTGAGGACAAGAAAGTGGCTATATCTTGGGCCAGGAGCCTAGAAGCGCTTGCTCCTTTTATAAAACACTCGCTCCTTTTATAGTGACACTCAAGAACTACCAAAAGGGCCACGTGGGGGCTGTAAGAAGGTTCCCAGAAGACAGCCCTTATGCTCTTAGTGACTTCACACTTCCCACTGAGCCCTGCTTCCCAATAGCATTCCCAATAGCTACACTGAACCCCTGGGGACTTCTGACCCAAACTGTACCACAATTTAAGGGAAAAACCTCCACCTCAGGCTCCTTCCTCAAAATACCATTAAATATGGATGTGGAGATTAAGCTTAGTACAAATGCTAGGAGACACATTCAAACCATAGCCAAGCACTTGCTTGTTGCTACAATCATGCTGTGTAACAAACCATTACTGAGTTCAGTAACTCAGCATAATCATTAACTTCAAGTTTGGAGAGCAGTAGAGTGGTTTGTTGATTCTGGTGATATTCTTGTCACAGGTGGGACTCATCTATTGGCTGGCTGGCTGTTGGTTGATCTAGGATAAGCTAGGCAGGGAAGAATGACTCTGCTCTCTTGTCTTATCCTCCAGTAGTTGAGCTCCTGCATGTTCTAAAACAGTGGTTCTCAACCTTCCTAGTGCTGCGACCCTTTCCCCATGTTCCTCACGCTGTGGTGAACCCCAACCATAAAATTGTTTTGTTGCTATCTCATAATTGTAATTTTGCTACTATTATGACTCATAATGTGAATATCTGTTAGGCAGGTTATCTGATATGTGATGCCTGTGAAAGGGTCGTTTGATCCCAAAGGAGTGGAGACTCACAGGTTGAGAACTGCTATTCTAATGAATGCAAATTAACAAGAAAGAACAGAAGTGTGTAGAATTTGAAGCCTAGGCTTAGGGCTAGACCAAGACACTTCTGTTGTGTAGATAATCTTTAGAGTTTAAAGAAAACAGACTTAAAGACACAGATTGCACTTAATCTGGAGCTCACTGATCACCTATACTAGCCTGATAGCAAGTCTGGAAAATTCTCCTGGCTCCACCTATCCATCGCTAGAGTGACAGATGTGCCATGCCCAAGTTTTTACATAGACTCAAGGGATAGAATTAATGTCCTTATGCTTCCATGGCTTCCCTGGTTTTAGGAAAAAAAACAAACCAACTTTCCTACCTTGGTCCTGTGGCAGAAAGGAAGAATGGTTAAAGCAACGTTAACATTAATGGCAAGGTGACAGCCAGCATGCCAGAGGGTAAAAGATACCAGATAAAGGAATAAAGCATTGCCAGTGTTCGGTTGGAAATGTTCACACAGTATCTTACAGAGCTACTCAGAAACACAGCCAACATGGGGGCTTCATTAGTCAACTCTCCATCCTTCGACAAAATACCTAAGAAAACAACTTGAAGGAAGAAAGATTGATTTTCGCTCACAGTCTCAGATTATTTATGGGGTCTGTGGTAAGGCAGGATATCATGGTAGCGTCAGTGTGGTAGAGAGGAGACCTGCTCTCCTGATGGCAGCCAGAAGGGAAAGAGAGAGGTGAGAGCCAGAAGGGACAAGACACACCCAGGGCATGGCCTCAGTGAGCTACTTGCTCCAACAAGGCTCTACCTAGTTCAGTTTCCACCACTGCCCAACAGTCCTCTCAATTGTGAATGCACCACTAGATTAATCTGTTGGTAAGGTTAGAGCCCCATGATGCAGTCACCTCTGAGTACTGAAGCATTCAGGGATCAAGCCATCAACACATAAACCCTCACGGCTGCTTCAGATCCAAACCCTAAGAACGCTTAATCCATTAGCTTTAATCAGAAGCAATTCTGAAGACTATTATAAGATTTTCATGTAGTTTATTTTTCTCTTTTGATATTTCCTATCTTCTCACTTCTCCTACAATCCCACCCCCACTACCTTACATGCTTTAAAGAGCCTATCTTTTGATTTGTTTTTTTAATACAAATATGGAAAATAAAAAATGTTTACAGAAAACAGCAAAATTAACAAAAAGAAGGACACACACCCCCAGAGACTAGAAAAATGATTTTGCAGGGAGAATGACAAAAAAGAAAGGGACATGGATGACAGTTGAAGGGCAGGTGACCTTGTGACTGATTCCTGGGCAGCAAAGAGAGCATGCAGAACAAGCAGGCAGAGAGAGAAGCTTCTGGAAGATCCTTCAGACTCCATGTAAAGGGAAACAAGACTTGCAGGGCATCTGAAGAGAATGTGGCACACTTACTAGAACTCATGAATCCAGGAGCTGACTCTAGGAGGCCATACCTGGTCTGACTTCACTAGCTTGTGTGACCTTGGTGTCTTTTGGCTTCCTTGTTCTTGCAAAATTGGGATAAAGAGAGAACCCCTTTAAAGGGCTGGTATATGCATAAAATTAGCGTTTGCAAAATGTAGCCGATGCCTGGCCCAGGACAAGCCTAGGGAGGGGAAGCCGTCCTTCCCACCACTGTCATCTCAGCAGTAGTAGTGTTTTTGATCCCTTGACTAGTTGGGCTTTCAGTGTCTCTGGAGGTATCTGGTGGTGACAGCTGTCACTCAAATGTATCCATCTCTCATGTTTTCACACCGTATAAGTCCCAGGAATTCAGAATCAACCCCGGAAAAGGAAGAGGAGAATCCTGAGTTTGCCAAAATCTTGTTTCTGCCACTCTGTGAAAATAAAACCTTGGAATAAGGATAAAAGTGATTTTGAAAAAAAAATGAAGCAAATTTTACTTCTTCTTACTTCATGCTTTGGGATTACTGCCCCTTTGCACGTGCATCCCCTGGACTGAACTGAGCACCTTCTGGTTGGACTGTTGGCCTAGCAGATGAGTGAAAGAATATGATTCATTTTCTAAGTTCATAAGAATAATTTTAATAATTATAGTAGACATCAAAATTTCCCTCTTCATTGTTTTCAGTTGTTCAATAATATTAAGTATATTCATGTTATTGTGTAATTACTATCTCCCTATAGTATTAAAACATCACCCTAAAAGGAAACTGCAACCCACTAAGCATGCTCCTCACACACCCCTTCCCAGTCTCTGAAAACCTGCTTCCTCTCCCTCTGTGGATTTACCTGCCTTAGGTAACTTGTGTAGTGGATTCATACGGCATGTAATCCTTTATTTCTGTTTTGTTTTGTTTTTTTAATTAGAAGGATGTTTTCAAGGTTCATCCATGTTATAGCACACATGCATTCTTCATCCCTTTCCTCACCAAATAGTCCACAACTACTTATCTGTTTATCTTGTTACCCTTTCTTGACAGTCAGCTCATTTCCACCTTGGGCTACTATGAGTGGTGGTCATATGAAATGGATGTTCATGTATTTCTTGGAATACCTGTGTAGTTAGAGTTTTCTCCAGTCCTGTCTGGCCCACGGTCAGGACAAATCTCTCTCACCCGCCAGTCCCGCAGCCACTTAGACCCAACCAAGTAAACACAGAGACTTATATTGCTTATAAACTGTATAGCCGCAATAGGCTTTTTGCTATCTAGTTTTTATATCTTAAATTAACCCATATCTATTAGTCTATAAGTTGCCACGTGGCTCATGGCTTACCCGTACCTTGCATCTAGCTTTTTTTTTTTTTTTGGGGGGGTTTTCGAGACAGGGTTTCTCTGTGTAGCTTTGCGCCTTTCCTGGAACTCACTTGGTAGCCCAGGCTGGCCTCGAACTCACAGAGATCCGCCTGCCTCTGCCTCCAGAGTGCTGGGATTAAAGGCGTGCGCCACCAACGCCCGGCGCATCTAGCTTTTTATGGCTGCGGCTGGCAGCGTCTCTCTGCCTCAGCCTTTCACTTCCCAGAATTCTCCTCTCCTTGTCCCTCCTATACTTCCTGTCTGGCTACTGGCCAATCAGTGTTTTATTTATCAATCAATCATCCACAGCATACCTGTTTCGATTTGTGAGGAACTGAGTAGTTAGATAATGTGGTAATCATGTTTAACTTTTTGAAGGATAGCCAGACTGTTTCCACAGCAGGAAATGTGGTTGCTGATTAAATCAAAAGCCTTATATCATATTGTCCTTTTAACATCTTTGGGTGGCCAGACTGCAATCTGTATCAATTTTCCTTTAGCTCAACAATTCTCAGAATCCCTCCATTCTCTAGTCCCTAGAGCCTGAGCTGAACTTCAGGGCTGCTCTTTCCCAGCCAATGGCTGGAGCTTCCCTTTATCTCTTGGAATAACTCCTGGAACAAGATGACCCGATCCACCCTGTCCACATTCTCCTCATTCTTTTGTCCTAGAACTAAGTCTTGGCCCCTCTTTCCCAGGAGGCGTGTGTGTGTTTGTGTGTGTGTGTGTGTGTGTGTGTGTGTGTGTGTGTGAAATATATATATTTCAGTATTACAAACTGAAATCTGCCATAACCTTCTTCAAACTAATTGATTCATTTGTTTTCTCATTAAAATAACATGCACACAAAAGAATACAAATACTTGAAAGAAGGTTGTGGCAGATAAGCAAATGTATTTCTAATGACAAAGCAAATCTTTTGGTTTGGGTGCTAGAGATCAAACCTAGGACCGTGCACATGCTCAGAACACACTTTACCTCTGATCAATGCCCCTGCACTAGCAAGCTTTCTTTCAACCTCTGTCTGCTCAAATAGAACTCAGCCAGCTTGCCCAGAGGCTCTGCTTGTGTTCCCTCTCAGGAGAGTGGCTGTCCTAACCTTTAGAGGAATCATTTCTTTGCTTTTCTTTCTAGCCTTTCACTCAGCTGTGAATCTCTACCCTTTGCATTTCCTGTACGTTAGTAAGTGGATCCCAGGGACAATCGGAATCCAGGTTAATTGTTTTGAGTGAAGACTGCTTTATGGGTTCTGTGCCACTCACCTGGAGGCACCCACTGTGTTTGTTGTTCAGAGTCATGGAGACTTAATATTTATAGCCTTCATTCATTCAATATTATAAAATGTTGACATTCCAGTGCCATTATTTCTCCCTCATTTATTGTTGGCAGAGTATACCGAGAGAAACATCTGCTCCTCTGCTGTTTAGTTATTCAGCAGGACTGTTTGTATTTTGAAGGCACACATTGGACTCTTGCTCCCTCCTTACTAAGTTTCAAAATAAACAATCACAGAGGTGCACAATTAGAGTTTCAGAGGACGCTGTTAGGAGCAATAAGTCTGGTGCAGTTTGGCCTGCTGCAGCTGTTGCCTTTATTGATGCTGTTTGCCAGTTTTGGTTTTTTGTTTTGTTTTGTTTTGTTTTTTTTTGGTTTTTCGAGACAGGGTTTCTCTGTGTAGCTTTGCGCCTTTCCTGGAGCTCACTTGGTAGCCCAGGCTGGCCTCAAACTCACAGAGATCCACCTGCCTCTGCCTCCTGAGTGCTGGGATTAAAGGCGTGCACCACCACGCCTGGCAGTTTTTTTAAATTAGTATATATTCATTGTGCAAAACTAATGGGTTTCATTATGATATTTTCACACACAGGTATCATGTATATTGATGTCATTCACATCCCCTCCCATTACAACCTTGTTGCTACTGCTCCATATTATCACACATGTGTATCATGTACATTGGCCTCACTCACATCTCCTCCCATTACGCTCTCCTCCCCATTGTGCTAGTGAGGAGTAAATAGCTACTGGTTGTATGACAGGATTCACTGAACTAAATCTGGGAAGTTCCTGGGGAAAAAAAATCATACTTTTAGAATCTGCTGGCAAAGTGCGGGTCTCTCTCTACCTCAGCAAAAGTGCCATGGAGCACTGTATCTGTTGTTAAGATAAGAGTAGCTAGGAAGTGGGATTCTCCTGGGACTCACCTCTGCACCTCCCCCAGCCCAGTCCAGAGTTCCCTTACTCACACATGTGAGCAGGAGTTTGGGTGAGACTTGTGTCTTGAGAGGTCTCCTTTTCCTCTCAGATTCCCACTCCGCCCCAGCCCCTTGCTTCTCCAAAGGACACTTCCCAATTTACAAACACACTATTCCTAGTTTAAGGAGAAAAATGGGAGCATTGTTTTGGACTCAGAAAAACAAAAACAGAAGCAAAGTCTCCAGAGACCTTTCCTAGGACACATCCTTCCAAAAGGAACTACACGGTGACCTAACTTGGAAATACAAGTGTCCCAGCTGTGTAGCAAAGGCTTCACCCTGACCTCTGAGGCTTGGACACTAACACCTGACAAAATATCGCATCACAGTTGAATTTCTACAGTTCTTTTATATTTCTTTTTGCAAACCTGTGTTTCCACAGAGTTCTCATGTAAGGGCAATCACATGATAGTTGCCCATTTGTGTGGAGTGTTCCACTTGCCATAATGTTCCCAGTATGCATCGATATTGCATTCATTTCTAAAGCCGAACAATACCCATTGTATGTGTGCATATGCTCACACCACATTTTATTTCTCAGCTCATCTGTTGAACGTCAATTATTGTGAATGGAGTTTCTGAGAACGTGGGTAGATGGGTTTCTGGTTGAGGACTAATTTCTTTCCTTTTTCTTTATTCTTCTCTCATACGATACATCCTGACCTAAGCCTCCTCCCTCTTCCCCTCTCCCCAGGTCCACTCCTACTCTGTTTCCCTACAGAAAAGAGGCTTCCCAGTGATATTAACAGAATACAGCATAACAAGATGCAATAAGACTAGGTATAAACCCTCATATCAAGGCTGGACAAGGCAACCCAGTAGGAGGAAAAGGGTCCCACAAGCAACAAAAGAGTCAGAGACACCCCCTACCCCCACTGTTAGGAGTCCAAGAAAAAAACCAAATTAAACAACTATAGCATGCTGGCAGAGGGTCTAGCGGAGGCCCATGGCATAGTATTAACTACTGTCTTTTTTGATTCATTTCGAGTTGATTTCGTTTGTGCTGTACAACGTCTCTGCCAATATTTAAACAGTATTCAGCGGTATTAAGTACCTTTCCCAAGTCAGATTCCTAATAAATCATGAATTCCGTAACTCTGTGTCACTTCCCATCACTTCCTTTGCTCTTCCCTGATCTGAGTAAAATCACTTCCCACCAGTTACTGCTCTAATCTCTTTTCTATTCTCTTTGATTCTGATCCAGCCCCTACAGGCTCGTTTGGGGGTAACGCCAAACAGCTTCTTAAATACCTGCACTGGCTCCACACTGTTCTATCAGTAAAAGCCAGGCTTTTTCATTGACCCTTAAAACTCTAACATGATCCGGTTACCTCTGTGTACTTTTCTTATCTCTCTAATCTCCCCCACGCTCACAACAAACCTCTTGGTATTTCTCAAGCATGTCTTACATGTTCTGGCCTTGTGGTCTTGGCCCGGCTGCCCCCTCAAATTGGAATAGTCTTCCCCCAGCTGCATCCATGACTAACTCTTCATCTCCCTCGAAATGTCAAAGCGGAGGCCTTCTTGTGTAAATCTCAGCCGATTACTTCATGTCCATTTCCCCCATTTCGCCTACTGTCTCTAATGTTTCCTGTCGACAGGTTCTGATGTTACTTCATTGTTTCTTTATCATGTTTCCTTTCTTCTGTCTCCCTTTTCTCCCATTGGATTTTCAGTCCCCCACTGACTGGTAATTTTGTCTGTATCACGCTCTGCTACACTCTTAAGTCTTCAGACTAGTGCTTGGCAGGCGATGAGCATCTCATGTGTGTTTCATGAGTAAGTGAAATTACAGGACAACGTAATGAAACCTAAACCAGGACAGACTGACAAAATCAGTACTCAAGTACTAACTAGTTGGGCTTGTGTATCCCTCCTGGTGTTCAGTCAACATGCCCTTATAAATTACTTCCTGTCCTATCACTATCCCAGTCCTTTTTCACAGGTCACAGCAACCTCCTCAGGCTCCTCAGACATCAACTCCCCAGGTCAGTCTGTCCTGGAGAAGCACTTTCTTTTGTTCACTCTGGCTGGCTGTACGTTTTCTGTTTTCTTCTTAGACTGGGCATATTAACCAGTAAGGGTTGGTGGGACCGAAGGCCATGTGTGGGTACCAGTAGAGGATACAGTTGAAGAGTTGATGTTGCAGCTATTGGTGGAGCCCACGAAGTGGTTCCATGTCCAGATCTTATGGCAGCCCAGTTTGAGGCGAAGACATTGAAAAAGAAGGGAAGAGGGAGTGCTTCTGTTTCAGGAGGCCAGCCTGCCCCTGAGGTTACTTCCCAAGGCTCCGGTGGCCACCGCAGCAAGTGGCATACATGAGACTGTTCGATGGAAATCCCAGGAGCTGGTTACTAACGACAGTGACGAAGTCTGAAGATAGGGCAGCTAGGAAGAATTTTCTCTGGGGAAAAGGTTGTGTTGTTGAAGGAGATGCTGGACTACCTCAAGATAAAAGCCTAGCAGCTGATTCTGTGCTGGTGAGCTTTCCTCTCCTGCTCAGTCTTGCAAGTAGAATGAATCAGGCAGCAGTTACTAGTGTTTTGGAATAGTAACTGGTTTTTAGAAAGATATTTTGCTCCAGGATTGGAAAAATGGCTTTATGCTTTGTTGACTTCTCTTTCAAACAAACAAACAAACAAACAAACAAACAAAAATCTTTATTGCCCGCGGCCCATTCCCACTTTAATTAACCTGCTTGGTTAGCAGCTATTTCCACCGTGTGCTTTAGGTGATGAGCCATCTTGCTGCAGCTCATCTCTTGGGGTAGAGGACATATCCGCCGAGGGCAGCAGCCTAAGTCTGAGGTCGTGCAATGCCAACCTGAGGACAGAGTATCCCACTTCTTCCACCCCACGTGAAGGGTCTTAGCCTAATCTGCACAGGTCAAGTTGCTATTCAGAATATAGACAGAATTGGTGTGAGTGTCTGAAATATCTGAGGAAATGTCACCTGGTATCTGACAGACAGTTTGAACAGTTTTCTTTAGTAACATGCAACATATCACTAAATCGGTTTACATAAGAACTGATGAGATTTTATAGAGGTCCAGTGCTGTTTCATTGCTTGTTTATATGCTAGGCATACATATAATTTATTGTTGAAAATGTACTTAGTTTACTCAAAAATCTTCTGACTTGTGAAAAAATTAAAAGACACTGAATGTCCAGAAAATACCCACAATTTCCCCTATTTTATTGAAAATAGATTTTTTTCTCACATAATATATCCTGATTATGGTTTCTCTCCCTGTACACCCCCCAATTCCTCCCCACCTCTCCTCCCATCTGGATCTACTCCCTTTCTGTCTCTCATTCGAAAACAGACTTCTAAGGGTTAATTAAAATAAAATAAAACAAAAACCTAATACGTCAGAATTGAACAAAACAAACAAACAGAAGGAAAAGAGCCCAAGGGAAGGCACACGAGACAGAGACCCACTCATTTGCACACTCAGGAATCCCATAAAAACACTGAACTGAAATATATACACAATATATACATAAGGGAACCAGAGGGTAAAAAGAGAGAAGAAATATATATATATATATATATATATATATATATATAAAATAAAACAAAATTAAAAATAATATAATTTAAGAAAAGAAATAGAGAGAGAAAAGGAAAAGCCTTGACATGACATTATGAGACAAGGGACCTCCAAAGACGCTGTTGAGTTCATTTTCTGTTGGCCGTCTACTGCTGGGCCTGTGCAAACTCAGCTCCTATTAGAGCTCCTATCAGCTCCTTTACACCTTCAGGAGCAGGCGCTGGGCATAGAAGACACAAGAAGATGGAGGTACCATTAGGGATTTTTTTTAGGAAGAGATGTCATCTGGGACCATTCGTTCCAGCACGGCCTCAGGCTGCATCTCTGGCCCTCAGACAGAAAGGAAGACGCTAAGAGACAGGGACTCCTGGCCTTTGGGTGGAGTGTTCTCTGTGCAGCCTTCTAGATATACTCTCCGCCCTCCTCAGGACTGCTCTATAACCAGAGAGGCTAGTTTTAGAGAATTCCCAACAAGAAGCCTTGCTCTTGTGCTTTTTGGTTCATGGGCAAGAGTGGTAAGCTTTATCGACCTAAACTTCACAGCCAACAACCTCAGATTACTGCAATTTCCATCTCCTGACACCTGAGGGTACTTCCAGAGCTCTGCAGCTTGAATCAGTGCACGCTGCCATTGCAAGTCTGTTCTACATGCCTATCTTCTCATCGTGGGCTCCAGCTAAAGATCAAACACCCTTGGGAAACGCCTGATTAGAGGAAGGTCAGGATTTTGTTTCCTAGGCTGCTTTCCTCATAACTGTGACTAAACACCTGACGGAAGCAACTTAAGGGAGAAAGGGTCTATTATAGCTCAGGAGTTCAGACAGTCCAGTCCACTGTGGAAGAGAAGGCAGGATGGCAGGAGCATCTCTGTCTGTGCTGGTGGGAGAGTAAAGCAACTGCAGTTCAGGTGGAGGCTGGACCAGGAAGAAGCACGAGGATGATTGGAAGGGGCCAGGGATCACATATCCCCAAGAAACAACTCCCAGGGACCTACTTCCTTTAGGTAGGTTCCACCTCCTGAAGGTTCCATAATAGCACTGTCAGTTGAGGTACCAGATATTCAAGCACATGAACCTGTGGGGGAACAAACCGTTATTGCTAGGTCTCTTTGGGTTGGCCCTTTGCTTCCACCAACAGCCAGTTACCATTAGACAGTTTCTTTCTAGAACTATGTTCTGTGGGCCCACCCTGTTCCCTGAGTTTGACCTTCCTGGATGGCTCCTTTAACCTTAACCAGCATGTTATAACTGGCTCTTTTGTTAAGTCTCCTTTATTCTGCCTGTTTGGGCATGCTATAGTTCAAATATATATATATATATATATATATATATATATATATAT
>CABHPH010136386.1:0-27500 GCA_902168325.1 Peromyscus nudipes | reverse complement strand
CTCTTTCTAGTCTGGGATTTTGTCTGGCTTCAGCTTGCAGGTCTTGTATGTGTGTCACAGTAGCTGTGAGTTCTTATGTGCAACTGCCCTGTTCTGTCTGGGAAACTCTTCCCTTGTAGTCATCTAACATCCCTGTTGCTGGAGAGCTTCTCTCCAGCTCCCAAGTCCTGCCAGTCTCCAGCTCCCAAGTCCCGCCAGTCCCTGGTTCCCTGACCGAACCCATTCATAAAATGAACACACAGACGCTTACATTATTTAAACTGCTTGGCCATTAGCTTAGGCCTATCATTGTCTAGCTCTTACTCTTATATTTAGCCCATTTCTATTAATCTCTACTTTGCCACATGGCTCGTGGCTTACCGGTACTTTACATCTTCCTTCTCCTCACTGCGGCTCCAGCCAGTCTCTCCTCCACCTTCCTGTTCCCTCAATTCTCCTCTCTGTTAGTCCCGCCTATACTTCCTGTCTGGCTACCGGCCAATCAGCGCTTTATTGATACAGAGTGATATCCACAGCACACCCCTGGCTCTTACAGGCTTCTCCCAGTCTGCTATGATAATCTTCCCCTTGAGGGGAAGGCTGTGATAGGCATCTCCCATTTAGGGCTGAGCACTCCACAGTCTCTTGTTCTTTTGTATGTTGATGGTCTCTGGGCTAACTGCCATCTACTTGCAAGGAGAGATTCTCCAATAGGGTTAAGAGGCACACTAGTCTATGGCCACTTAGTAGAATAATAGTAGTAGGTTCTTCCTGGAGTTCTATGAGTTGCTACCCACTTGGTGTCCATTAACTGGTGAAGAATGAACTTGCACACATGTATTACTATAGTATGCATATTATAAGTTAAATTTTAAAACGAAAATGGATAAGAGAGAAAAATGTCATGAAAACATTTTCTCTCTTAGTCTATTATTGTTTTGTACATAGAAATAATTTTGTAAGAATCACTTGCCCAGGCTTTGCACAAGTTGTCAACATGTTGGTCCATCGCCTCAGTGAACAACTCTAAATTGTTTACTAGGTCTTGCTTGTGTTGATGTTAAAAATTCTATAAATTGAGTCGCCAACTACCATTATACCCTTGGTAATTTAAACAAATTATATCTATTATCATAACACCTCTAAGCATATATCTATTATCATAACACCTCTAAGCAAAACACTTTTTCTGCTCTCCCAACTACAAATGAGGAAATTTAATAGATAAATACTTTTCCTGTAGAAGACAACCTGTCTTTATTTGGGGGTCTTAGACTGGTCTATGGAGTGATATGAAATGGAAGACTCCTCTCTATTTGGTCTGTAGTTTTCGTGTGTTCCTTATGACCACCTTTCCAATGCTATATGTATTCAGCTTTAGTTTTGATTCAGAATATTTCCCAACCTGAGTGTGCTCCTTGCTTCCTTTCTTACTTTTAACTCCATGACTAATAGATATTCCCTTTTGTTCCTATTCATGAATCATCTCTTGATGATGTCTTGGTCTCTGAAAGAAATAATAACGTGAAGTTTACACCACATTATTTTTATTTTACTACCTATTTTATAATACTTATGATTATGTGTAACAATTTCATATTAATTTATAAAACATAATTTGTGTAGATAAACCTTATAGTTCTTCTTTCACCCTTATATCATGTTTCATATATATCCATTTATATCTATATCTATATATGGCTAAATGTGCAGATATGTAAAAATCAAGGAAAATCTAAAAAAGAGAGTAGTGAAGGATCATGTAAGCAAGACCATTCATTTTAAACTCATCTCTTGGTTGATTGTTCAGTTCTATGTATAATTATTTCCCTTATAGTCAGTCTTATTCTGCTCTTGCTTCCATATCTGGTTTTAAGTGTCACTCAGAAGCATGCTCTGATCATTTTCTCCTTGAGCAGTGTTTAATGCTATCTCTAAGGCTTTTCTTTATCTACACATTTGCTTATATCTATTTCCCCAGTGGCCTGACAAGTTATAAGGAATACACTTTAGAAGAGTAATCTGGAATTCAGTGTGATGTCTTCAATCATCAGCAATGAGCTGGTTCTTGATCTGGACCTTGTTAGCCGCTGAGGAGAAGAACATCATTTTTCTTGTGAAGTTCTGTGTAGGAATGGATTTCTTAGGGGAGACTCTTTCAGCCTGTCTTGGGGTAATGAGGAGACAAAAACAACAAAACAAAACAAAAACAAAACAAAAAACAAAAAAAAACAAGTGGCATTTAGGTTGTAGGCTTTCTTGTTGAATGTCTGAGCTTTAATTTCTGTGAAAGAGATCACTGGAAACAAAGTTTTGGCCATCTACTGCTGGGTGTGGGGAAGATCTGGGGAGGAGTTGAGGGAGGAGAAGCCATGATCAAAATATATCCAAATATTTATTTAAATGTATTGAGATGAGAGAATATCAAAGAGAGAGTAGAACATTATCTTTTGTTGTTGTTGTTGTTGTTCTTGAACCTAAAATGCTATTTATGTCAACCTATAGCTGAATGGCTTTTCCCTTTTTATTGTGCTTTTTAGATCTTTATGTGTGGTGTGCATGCTCTGTTTTATTTTCTGTAATGCCTTTAACATAAGTACCTAAGGAAACAGCCATTTCTAAACCATCTTTATAAAATCTTCTAATTTTCTAGAGGTCACACAGCTCAAATACAGTTCTGCGCCAGAGTAAGGAATTTAAAATGCTTCCTTGGTTTCTGAGGAGAGTCACCTTTAAACTCGTCTAGAAGTGGCACACACAGAAATGCAATTTTTAGGGGTGTAGAATAGTTCCTGCAGCCATCTATCCTGGGTGGAATGGATGTGTCATTTTACTTGTGCAAACTTGAAAAAAAGAAAAAAACAGGTTGGTCTTCCCAGCAAGACTTGCATGACAATAAAGGAGGATTGCTGCTAACAAAGAAATAGCTTTCATCCATCACAGCAGGAGTGAACATGACCCTTCGCTGATGAGCTACAGAGTCTCACCTTCCATCATCCATCTCTCTAATGGGGGATACCAAGATGTTTCAGCTGATGCACTGAGATCAGGAGATGATTAGGGAGAGCTTCGTCCCTTCACATTTCAGAATATCGGAAAGATCAAATGAGGGGACTTTGACAACATAGGGTGATAAAATGTACACGTTGTGAAGAACATTTAGCCTTTGAAAGCACAGATCCTTTACCTCCTCTGTTCATTAGTCTTGACTTGAACCACATTTCTTAAGTCATATTTACAAAAATATTTCTTTAAAGATAAAAGTTCCACATAATGAAAGTGGTCTGCTCTCACACTGCCCAACTGCTGCGGTCCTGTAAGGAAAATCACAGCAGATTATTTTTCTTGTCTTAATATCTTATTTTTTTAGACAATGGAAAATGTTTCCTTGTATAGTAGTTAGCTAATAATGGATTCTACAAAGATCACCAATAGACTCAGACTGGTGATAGAGTTTCCTTAAGGACTGTCTTAAATGTTGGTCCCCTGGGAACGCTGTTGACAAAAGTGATGATGGGGTCTTAAGGGGATGGGGCCTTAGTGGGAGGTCATTTTTAGGTCTCAGCCCCAAGTGTTTTATGAGACACAACTGTCCTATTCAGTCCTCTTTTCACCCTCCTGCCTATGACGCGAGTAGCTCTGTTCTTAAATGTGTTCTCACCTTACTGTGCTGATCTAAAAGGAATAGGGCCAACAAATCATGTACTGGAATCTCCAAAACTATGAGCCAAATAGACTTTTTCTCATTATAGAACAACTGTCTCCAGTTTTTGTGACCTAATAGAAAGCTGACTTAACAAAACCAGGAGTTTTCATGAGTACCATTTATCATTTTAAGGACTGGAATTGCTGTATACTGGAATGATACAGTGATTCAGCCAGTTTATATTTCTCTTCATGGTGACTCTAGAGTTTTTCCATAGCATTATAATAATATAATGGTATCAAAATCATAGCTCTGTTTCTTTAGATACTTGCTTAAGGACTTAAAAAACAGAGCATAAAATGAGTATCACATGTAAAGATCTGAGATCTGAGATGTGTGGTAAATGTAAAAAGCCTTCTAACTGTTGGTTGACACAAATAAATCTTGTCTCAGTTTAAAAAGTAAAAGAAAACATTCATATCAGCCTTGAAACATATTACCACCCCCGTTGACAGCAATAATTAATATGTTCTAAATAACATGTGTCTTAGAAGAAAATATTTTTTTCCAAAAAGCACTATCATAATCATTTGTTGAATATCTGTTAAGCATAAAGAAATTTATCAGCGTTTTGTAACATACAAGGTCTATATTTAGAGTTTAGGCTTAAAAAGTGTTCCAATGCATTTGGACAATCCAGACATTCCAGCTTTGCTGCCTGTTGCATACATAGATCCTCTATTAGGTCTGTTCTATACTGTAGCTTTCTTATACAGTTCTACGTTCCAGGAGTCTCTAATATGCTAGAGGCTTCATTGGTATTTAGGCTTCCCTATCACAGCTTCACATTGTGGCTTCTCAAGGCTTCCTTGTAGGGTATTGGACCCTCCCACAGGTTGCCTGACCTCTCAGCTTTTCCCTGGAATCTAGTGTGGCCTTTCATAACTCTGTAACTCTTTTTTTTTAATCTGCAAAACAAACACTATGCTAAAAATTTCAGGTGCAACTTGGCCCCTTTTTTACCATAGCTGAAATGATTTATGTGTGTCTGGGAAGCTGAACTTGGGAAAAGGCTTTCCCTAAGAAAGGTTTTGAGCAAGGAGTCCCTGGCAGCCACACTCTTTGTGCCTCTGAAATTAAAATTTATTTTTCAGCCAAGAATCTTTGATAGCTGGAATTTTGCTCTCCAACCATCTTTCCTATGCCCCCAGAACAGAGAGTGCATTTTCACATTAATTACAATGGTCTCTTTAATATTTAACCATTTTCCATAGTCTTAAATTTATTCAAGCTCATTTCCTTGAGAAATTGTATATTTTCCACATTTGTCTTGTCCTCTCTGTTCTTTTGCACCACAAATCTAGCTAAGAGCAGTTAGCAATAACCATGCTGTAGTCTAAATGCTATTCTGTCTTGGAATTTCCTCTCCTAAACAACCTAGGCTATTACACTTAAATCCAGCCTCTCAAATTTTTTAGGAGATGAGCCAAATGTACCCATATTATTTGCCAGAATATAACACTATCAGCCTCTAGACCAATTCCCCTACAGTCCTTATTCCCTTTGAAACCCCCCCATGAGCCTGGCCTCTATTGCTCACCTTTCTATTGACCTTCTGATCTTCTGAACTCCAGCTAGAGTGACCTATTAGGTTCTATTCTGTTTATTGTACTTTAGGACTTTTCTGGTTCCAACATTTCCTTATTTCTTTCACAGTCTAATTCTAATGGCCTGACCTAGAGTTGGGTTTATAATAGCTAGGACTCTACTCTCTGGCTCCCATTTTCTGTAATAGTTGCTTTCCTCTCACCTATGACAAAATCCATGGCAAGAGGCACCTTGAGGGAGGAAGACTTCCTTTTGTTTCAGCATATAATCCATCCTGAAGAGAAGGACACTGTAGGAGGAGTGGCTCCCACTGTCTGGAAGCAAGAGTATGAGGCTGCTTGTCATATCAGTCACATCAGCCCTCATGAAACAAAGGGGGAGAAATTATCTATAAACATGGCTGGGTTCTAACTTCTGTCATCTGCCCCCTATCCCCCTGAGCACTTGCCTTAGGTAGGCCCCCCCCCTCCTAAAAGGTTCAATGACCTCCTTTAAATAATGCTATAAACCAGGAATGAAGTGTTCAACATCTGTGATTTTTTTATACACCAATTATAAGAATACTCAATTTTGTATGTTATTTAGTTCACATAGGAAGGTCTAATCTTTATTTTCTTTTTTTAATTTATTTTACAATATAATTTAATTTTACATATCAGCCATGGATTCCCTTGTTCTCCCCTCTCCCGCCCCGCTCCCCTTCCCCCTAGCCAACCCCCCATTCCCATCTCCTCCAGGGCAAAGACTCCCCCGAGGATTGAGATCAACCTGGTGGACTCAGTCCAGGCAGGTCCAGTCCCCTCCTCCCAGGCTGAGCCAAGCGTCTCTGCTAAGCCCCAGATTTCAAACAGTCAATTCATGCACTGAGCACAGGACCCGGTCCCACTGCCTGGATGCTTCCCAAACAGATCAAGCCAATCAACTGTCTCACCTATTCAGAGGACCTGATCCAGTTGGGGGCCCCTCAGTCATTGGTTCATAGTTCATGTGTTTCCATTCATTTGGCTATTTGTCCCTGTGCTTTATCTAACCTTGGTCTGAACAATTTTCGCTCATATAAACCTTCCTCTTTCTCTCCAATTGGACTCCTGGAGCTCTACCCGGGGCCTGGCTGTGGATATCTGCATCCAGTCACTGGATGGGGTTTCTAGCATGACAATTAGGGTGTTTGGGCATCCTATCACCAGAGTAAGTCAGTTTGGGCTGTTTCTCGACCATTGCCAGCAGTCTATTGTGGGGGCATCTTTGTGGATTTCTTTGGGCCTCTTTAGCACTTTGCTTCTTCCTATTCTCATGTGGTCTTCATTTACCATGAACATTCCTTGTGTTCCCTCTCTGTTCTTGATCCAGTTGGGATCTCCCGCTCCCCCAAGCTCTCTTTCCCTCAACCCTCACCCTTCATTACCCCAACTCACGTCCAGACTGTTCATGTAGATCTCATCCATTTCTCCGTCATTGGGCGATCCCCGTGTCTTTCTTGGGGACCTGTTTTCCAGGTAGCCTCCCTGGTGTTGTGAGTAGCAGTCCAGTCATCCTTGTTCCACATCTAGTATCCTCCTATGAGTGAGTATATACCGTGTTTGTCTTTCTGAGTCTGGGTTACCTCACTCAGGAGGATTTTTTCTAGATCCATCCATTTGCCTGCAAACCTCATGATGTCATTGTTTTTCTCTGCTGAGTAGTTTTCCATTGTGTATATGTACCACATTTTATTTATCCATTCTTCAGTTGAAGGGCATCTAGGTTGTTTCCAGGTTCTGGCTATTACAAATAACGCTGATATGAACATAGCTGAGCAAGTACCTTTGTGGTATGATTGAGCATTCCTTGGGTATATGCCCAAGAGTGGTATAGCTGGATCTTGGGGGAGATTGATTCCCAATTTTCTAAGTAAGTGCCATATTGATTTCCAAAGTGGTTGTACAAGCTTGCATTCCCACCAGCAGTGGAGGAGAGTTCCCCTAGCTCCACATCCTCTCCAGCACAAGGTGTCCTCAGTGTTTTTGATCTTAGCCATTCTGACTGGTATAAGGTGGTATCTCAGAGTTGTTTTGATTTGCATTTCCCTGATAATTAGGGATGTTGAGCAATTCCTTAAATGTCTTTCAGCCATTTGAGTTTCCTCTGTTGAGAATTCTCTGTTTAGTTCTATCGCCCATTTCTTAATTGAACCATTGGGCATTTTGATGTCTAATTTCTTGAGTTCCTTATATATTCTGGATATCAGTCCTCTATCAGATGTGGGGTTGGTGAAGACCTTTTCCCATTCTGTGGGCTGTCGCTTTGCCTTGTTGACCGTATCCTTTGCTCTACAAAAGCTTCTCAGTTTCAAGAGGTCCCATTGATTGATTGTTTCTCTCAGTGTCTGAGCTACTGGTGTTATATTTAGGAAGTGATCTCCTATGCCAATGCGTTCAAGAGTATTTCCTACTTTCTCTTCTAGCATGTAGATGAAGTGAATGAAATCAGAGTGATCTTTGTCTAGTTGTAAAGGTAAAAACCCATGAATACACATACATATTTAGTTCACATCACCAGAACTGTTTAATTTTGAAGATATTGGAAAGTTCAGATCAGAAAGCAATTATGGTTTGAAGACTATGGAATTTTGGTGACTGGCTCCTTTTTATTAGTTTGAATTTTCCTTTCAATTTTAAATATTTTTCATGGAATTACAATCATACAGAATTTTCATTCAGGGTTAGATCTGTGACACTGGAAAAAATAAGGGGAGGCCATAATTTGATTCTCTCATTAATAACTTTGAGATAGTAAAACTGACTACTGATACATCATACTCTTTACTTTCTTTTTACTACAATACAAAAAATTAGAAAATATTTTATCCTTGTGTAAAACAACTTTTACATGGATTTGGTTTTTGTTACTTTTATTGAAGAATCTCAGTGATTTGGAATATCTTTGGACCATTAAAAAAGTGGGTATTTGCCAGGCGTTGGTGGCGCATGCCTTTAATCCTAGCACTCTGGAGGCAGAGCCAGGTGGACCTCTGTGAGTTCGAGGCCAACTTGATCTACAGAGTGAGATCCAGGACAGGCACCAAAACTACACGGAGAAACCCTGTCTCAAAAAACTGAAAAAAGAAAGAAAGAAAGAAAGAAAGAAAGAAAGAAAGAAAGAAAGAAAGAAAGAAAGAAAGGAAGAAAGAAAAAAGAAAAAAGTGGATATTTAAACTGCAAGACAAATATTTTAACATTCATTTCCCTTTGGGTAAAGTTGGTTCCTTTACAGTCTACTTTAGTTGCATGAAATCAGTAGATCTCTTAAGAGTTGATGCAGATTTACATGCAGAGTTTTGTTCTATTTTTCTCCTATTTCCTTTCTTTTTAGGAGCTAGGTTGGGGGGAAAAAAGGAAAGCAAAGGTCTTCTTATGAGATTAATACCCATTGAAACATGAGTCCAGATGTGCTAGGGATTCCCATAGTTCACTATCACAGAAAATGGATGAAAGTGACAAAAAGCCAAAGTCTTGTATACTTCACAGCATCAAATCTTTAAAATTAAAACCCAGGAATGAACCTTGTCTGACTATGAGACTTCTTCATTTGAAGGAAGAAAATACTTCTAAATTACTATGTATGGAATTAGTAATGAAATGTATACATTTCCTTAAGATAGCATTTCTTTCCATTTCAAAGAAGTATTAACATTATATTTTACCTTGTTGGAAGTAATTTATTTTGATTTAGGTAGAAAGATGTGTCACAACTAAGAATCATAAATATATAACATAATTTACTTCTATAGAATAACCATGGCCAAATAATTGGATAATAGGCCAGGCATGGTGGCACATGCCTTTAATCCCAGCACTTGCGAGGCAGAGGCAGGTGGATCTCTCTGAGTTCAAGGTCAGCCTGGTCTACAAAATGAGTTTTAGTACAGCCAAAGCTGTTACACAGAGAAATCCCGTCTCAAAACAACACCCCCCAAATAACCAAATAAACAAACAAAAAAGAAAGAAAAGAAATATAACCTTTTGCTAATATTATAATCAATGATTAAAGAAAAATCACGTTAACATCAGGAATATAGCAGGTACTGACGAGTACAAACTTTTTAAACTTTCATTATATATATTTAGTAAGATATTCTATGGATACCATACAGTCATTTGTTCTCTGCAGCTTGATGTGTTGTTGTTTCATTACCTCTTTCTGTTGCAAGATGTTTTTTTTTTTTAAATCCAGTTAAGGATTATGATTGTTTAGTAAAGTAGCAGTTGCAGATTCTCCTCCAAGATCAATGACTTCACTAGAAACATGTAGTTAGCTAGGCTTCCAGCATGAGGAATGATTTCCTTTATTTTTTTTATTTGAGTTAGAAAGCTATTCTTCACTGCCAAGGTATATGTGCCACTGCTGTATCCTTAAGGATAACATGCCATGGTAGCCGTTGTTTTATTTCAGGGACATCAGAGCTGTGTAGGATGATTGGTTGCTTCTCTTCCTTGGGAGCTTGAGTAGTACCTCCTGATACCATGAAAACTAGATATGAAACAACAACTAAAGAAACAGAGGTCATTAATTTGGAAGATATCAAGGGAGATGCATAGAAAGGGCTAAAGAGGAGAAAGGAAAGAAGGAAAATGATGTAACTATTTTTTTAATTAAAAAATAAGCATTAAGAATAAGTATGGTAGAAACTGAAATTTTATCTATGGAAAATACTAAAAAAGTCACACGGTGAATTATTTTTAAAAATATATTTATTGAATTGTTATTTCATACATGCATAAAATACATTATGATTATTGTAACTCCCTATCAGCTCTCTACAATTTTCTCTCAGCCTTATTAATCCTCCTTTTCCATATAAGTACCCTTAACACATTTATGAAATTCTCAAAAAATAAATATTAAAATATGTACATAAATAATTGAAACAAATTCAATAATACTATGATTTTAGAGATTTATTTTTAAGACCTTAAATTTGTATATGTCTGTGTATGGGTGTGTGTACGTATGTGTGTATGATGACTGCAGAGGCCAGAGGGGCAGCTTCCCCATCACATGTAGAAGACTATCTACCTCACAGCATCCATCTCAGTTCTCCAGCTCTTACAATCTTTCTTCTCCTTTTCTGTGATGTTCCTTAAGATTTAGATGTAGGAGTTGTGTTTTAGATGTATCAATTGTGGCAGGGCCAGTTGTCCTCTCCATTTTGACCTGGTGTAGCCTGCTCTAATGGTCTCCATTTGCTGTAAAAATAAGCTTCTTTGATGAGGGATGATAGTTAGATATATGAATGGGTGCAAAGACGAGTATTTGGAATTCTGTTTGAAATTATACTGGTTTGGGAAATAGTAGTAGTATAGGAGACTTTAGGTTCCATAGCCCTGCTAGCTATGGTAATGGGCTAGGTTTACAGCATCAAGCATGGATTTCCTCATACTGAGAGGGCCTAATTAGACAGCTATTGATTACCCTTAGGATGTAAGTACCACTATTTTGTCTTTAGGGATACCAGAAGGTCATTGTTGCGGTTTGTAGATTTTATAGCTGGGTAGATGGGTTGGTGATATTTTGTTTACTTGACACAAACTATAGTCATCTGAGAAGAGGAACATTAATTGAGAAAGTGTCTCCATCAAATTGGTCTGTAGGCAAGTCCATGAGGCAACTTGTTGATTACTGATTGATGATGGAAGGCCCAGCCATTATGGATGGTCCCACCCCTGAGTACGTGGGTCTGGGTTGTATATAAACAAGAAAACTGAGTGAACCATGTAGAGCAAGCAAATAAGTAACATTCTTCCACAGTCTCTGATTTGGGTCTTGCCTCTAGATTCCTGCCCTGAGTTCCTACTCTGACTTTGTGCAGTGCTGGACTACGATATGGGACTTGTAAGCTGACACAGACCTTTTTATCCATGAGCTGATTTTGGTCAGTGTTTTGTCACAGCAATAGAAAATAAACAAAGAGACGATTGTTTTTCTCTGTTGACAGCTTGAATAGCTCTTTTCAGTACTTTGAGGACCAGTTGGCTTCTAGGTTCATTTTTTTTCAAGTTCTTCATCCAAAGTATGAGGTTTCTTCATCAATAGAGTCTTCCCTTAAATTTTCTGGGAAGCAACTAAGGGCAACAAAAATAGTCAATGTTGTTTTCAGGGTGTCTGAGAGTCTCCTGACCAACAATTTGAAGGGAGGTATGCCGAGATTGACACTATAGCTTTTGAGGGTAGTGTTGCCACCTCAAGTTGTATAACTTAATTTAAACCACTTTTGAGTACACATAAACCTAATATTGTGATTTCAGGAACAATGATTTCAGTCAGAGAATAGACAATTGAATGAAGTGATTTTATATAGCATATTTTAAGGCTTTGTGGTATAACTTGTCAGTTTAAATAAACATTAAATCAATCAGAATCTTAGATCAAACCAATGTGCTTATTTTTGTCCTCTTAATCACAGAGTGTTTCTTATTATTATTTTGGCTGAGAGTACATCATAAAAATGTGGGCTGTGTTTTATTAGAAAGTCTCCCAGAGTATTGTCTTGTAGCTGGCATTGCAACTGAATCTTTAATAATACATTTCAATATGCTATGTAGCTAGGTGTTTTGGCAGCTAAATGTCAGGGAATTCCATGCACATCGACTTATTACCTTATTTCTTTTATAAATTAAGCTTTCTTAGTGAGAAGTAATATTGTTTGGGTTAACTTCATAATGACTAGACATTCAGGAAGTCAACAGATGGTATTGTTGGCACAGAGTGGCAAACAGAGCCTGCAAATCCAGGTCCAAAATAACTCTGTATTCTAATAAGGAAAAATCCACTGTGGGGAAGGGTCCAAAATAATCAACTTGCTGCCAACAGGCTATCTGCTTTCCTCCGGATACAGGGACCTATCTGGGGTTCAGAAATGGTGGCTCTTGCTATAAAATTGGGCATTAAGTCCTGATGATAGCCAAGTTTGTATTAGTGGGGAGAGGTCCATTCGTTGAGCCTATTCAAAATCCCCTTATGCTGCCATGGCTGCAATTGAAATGAACATGTTGAGTAAACACGGCTGGGATTCTGGGGAAGACAACCAAGATTGACTGGCATCTACATTTTAGAACAACTTGTCCCCTTGATTATTGAAAGCCTCATCTTTAGTGGGAACTTTTTGCTGAGCATTTGCATGGGACAAAAATAACCTCGAATTCTTAGTTAAATCTGGGAGGTTTATCTACACCCCTTTGTCTCCAACCATCTGGTCAAACCGTTAGTCATTGCCCTTCAATTGTTCCACATGCGATGTCTCCTTCCAGGAAAAGCGGAATACAATATGTACCCTGCTAGTTCTGCCCACTAGGAGAATTATCTTCTCCACTTTCCCCACCATCATTCCAATCAGGGTGGGAACAGTAGGGCTACAGCAATTCATTTTGTCCTGGTGCCAGGAGGTTGGACAGAGCTCTTTGTGAGCCAGGCTGGAAAAGTTTTCACTGTGGTCAACTTCTGGCAAAAAATCTTGCCACGTGACCACAGGAATGGTTTAAGACATGAGCTGCCATCGGAATAAGCATGCAGAGTTACCAACTTGCCTGTTCAGGTAAGCTCATCCCAGTGTCCCCAGGGACTGCTTCTGCTGATGGGAGTGTTGACTGGTGTCCACAGCTTAGTGATGTCATTGTTCAGTACACAGCAGGCAGCTCAGGCTTGTGGATTAAGGTCAGGGCTTCAGTCTTTAACAGACAGCAATGTGAAGATGCTGAAGGTTAATTTACATCCTCAGAGTACATAATTCCTCGTTAATTCTTGAGCTATGGTTTTCTATTACACTCACCAATATTTATGATGATATCAAGTCGATAGCTACATGTGTTTCCATGGCAGTTACAGCACTGTTGACTTTCTGCTCATCAGCACCTAGGTGTATAGCAATGCCAGCAGAGTAACAGCACGAGGTTCTCTGAATCAGAAGTAAAGGTCTTTTGTAATAAATTATGAGAAAGCCAGATCATTGGTGTGTACCAGAGATATGAGAATAGAGGTATATTGTTGGCCTATCTCAGAAAAATAAACTGATTCTTGAATTCTGTATACGGTGAGTGAAACAAAAATCAAATATTTGTCAAATCAATATTTATGGGGCAGCAGGCAAATAGGGACAGTGTTTATTTCTTCCCCAGATGATAATAAATCATGGATAAGTGCTACAGTGGGAGAAGTTTCTGATTAGGTATGTAATAGTCTTTGTCACTTAGAGATTCATCTGCCTGGGAGACAATGTGGGCATGCTTTCCAGTTTTGGAGTGTATCTGTTCCAACTGCATGTTTTGGAACTGGATTAAAAGCCAGAAAAAATGTTGAGAAAGACTTTGAGCAATGCATTTCTGGCACCGTGGGCTCTTCAGACCTTGTCACTCACTCTTAAGTATTCAGATCCTGCCCCTTGAACATAGCTGGGACTTGGTGACTGATTTGAGAAGCAAAATGGACAAAATGGCACTGCCATAGGAAATACAGCTTCTGTCTGGCTCTGTCTTCCTTCCTTGGAGTGCTTGTGGTGATTGGCAGTCAACCACCATGCCGCAAGGAAGTCCAGGCTGTACTCAGCAGTGACATGGATAGGTTCTGGCTAAGAGCTCCAGCTAAGGTATCTGCCAACACTGAGTGTCAGTTGCCAGCTGTATGAGTGAATGAGCCTAGAGACTACTCCAGGTCTCAGCCTTCAGTGCTAAGTAAAGAAGGGTGAGCTTTCCCTTTGAGTCCAGCCCAAGTACCAAAGTTACCAGTACAACAAATGTCCTTGTAGTGAGCTACAAGGGATGCTTTGTCACTAGAATAATACATGATACAAGAGTCCCATGAGATACTTGAAGTAGTCACATAGCTGTCTATTAAAACATTATCATGAAAAGAAGACAGTATTCTATGCATTGGGGGAATGAGTTTGGAGGTATCATCTAATGATCTCTGAGTTATTTGACTGTGTCCCTTTCCCCACTGAACAATTTCCCCGCTGTCATTTATTCAAAGTTCTGTTGGGAAGCTACAAAGGAAGATTTGCAGTAGAAATTCTGATGTTGTTATAAAACACTCTTCAATCATCCATGATCTCATTTGAGGATGTCACACTGATCTGTAAACCACATGAAGTGAACTTAGTTCTATGGTCTCAGTGGTCAGCTACCTACCAGGGAAGATCCCTGTAGATTTGGTTATTCTGATAACCATGACGCTGCTCTTTAATTATTAACATGACTATGCCCTTCTAGTCACAAGCCATTTTGTGTTTTCCATTGAAGACCTCTAATTCCTCTCTTCTGTGATAACCCATTTAAAGCATCATCTCCATCTCATTCCCAGCTAATGAAGAATAAGCATCTAAGCACATTTCAAACACACTGATGTTCTCTAAGGAAACACCACTTTCAGTGTCTGCGTGAAGGGTTTGCTTTCTCTGAAACAATATGATTTGGGTTCCTTGGATATCCCAGGGTAATAAAGACCAGGCTGCCTATCATGAACACAGTTCAGGTTTTCTAGCTCCCTAAGACTTTGGGTGGCTTTTTATGCATCATATTAAGGACTCTTTACCCAGTTGAGAGTCTACTGCTTTTTCTACAATGTGGATTTGAGTGAAGATTACAAACAGTGGGAATGATAATATATCTAAAATTTTTATCTCTTTTTGTAAGCTTCTGGGAATCATGACTTGGGTATACCTGTCAATGTCAAAAGGACCCCAGATAAGTATTCCTGTCAATCAACATTCTAAGTTTCCACACTTCCACACCTACTGCCTATTCCTGAGGGTGGTCTCTCCCTATCTGTCTGTCTTTCTCTCTTTCTGCTTTCCCTAGTCTAACCCTAGAAGTTTCAAGTGTACACTCAAGATAAAGATTTTCCCCTCAGCTCTTCTCCCATCTACATTAAAAACCTTCCCCTCAACAATAAGAAAAGGAATTCTTTCCTCTTTATCATTATTTACCCATGACTGCAGGTTTCTACCAGGATTGAACTAACTGCTAAATATTAGGCATCATCTTTACAGTTTAAGTGGTTACCAAAACTTTCTACTTAGTTTTAGTATAATACCCATCAAGAAAAATTAGCTTCTTTGATAATAGTTTCTTTCCTTATTTTCATCAGAATTCGTGCACATACATACATACATACATACATACATACATACATACATATTTTTCATGGTTTCCCTCATATTAGTGAGAAAAAATTAGTGGGTAAAGTATCTCAAGTGAAGTGAATTGTGTTTTTGGTCTTACCTTCCCTAAACTCCAATCAACTGAGCAGGATCTGGCTCTGATCCTAGATCCTAGAGCATCCAGAAGTGGTGACAGTATGTGAAAGCTGAGTTTTGTAAATCTGGGTCCTGGTGTTGACAATAATCTATGTAGAGAAGCCCCAGGGTAGGCAAAAGTGAAGACAATCTGCTTCTACTGATTAGAGAGGCTCAGCAAGGATTGGATGTATGCAGTACTCAGAGGCATTCAATATTCCAGCAAGGACTGGATACATGCAGTACTTAGAGGCATTTCAGTATTCCAGCAAGGACTGGGTATATGCAGTACTCAGAGGCATTTCAATATTCTTACATGAACTTATTTCAGTTTTTAGGGGTTGTCACTTGTCTCGTTGATACTCTGAATTTCACCTAAGGAATCTGGCAAGGGAAATATATATGTTATTTGACACAATTTAGGTACTTTGTTACTTGAGAAAAGGAAATCCCTGTAGCCTGGCCATGGGAAGTTCCTTACTGTACTTGGAAGCTGAGAATTTGGGATATGTGAATTTATACTATCCTTTGTTTGTGTTTCTTTCAAATTTGTTTTCTTTATGCTCATTCACATGGTTAGATCATAACGACTTCTCAGTCCTCTGAAAACTGTCTTCGACTAGCCCTTCATTCCAGTTAACTATAGGTGATAATTTAATTAAATGTTGAGTCACTGGTTGCATGGGTTGCCTGAGGCTGGGTCCTTATTACTTCCAAATCCAACTTGCCCATGAAACCAGTTTTAGGTTTTGTTTCCATGGGGATATGGTATTTACAGTCATGCCTGCAACAACTCAATACTTGTCAAAATTCTGGTTAGTAACAAGAAAAGCTGCTTAGCTTGTTTAAATAGAAAAGGAACTGAGAGGTGGCTCTTGCCGATAATCCCAGCACATGGGATGCAAAAGAAGAAGAATTACTATGCCAGCTTGGGGTCCATTGTGAGTCCTAGGACACAGTGAAAGCGTTCCTCAAAAACAAGCAAATACAAACAAAACAAATGAACAGAACAACCAAACAACTCACAACAAAAAGATAGAAATTAAATTTGTTAAAATATATTATTAGGTAGGTCATATAATTTTTAGGAAAACTAGAGGTGAGGTTGTAAAGCCGGGTCACCAGGGAAAATATAATCGCAGCACTATGAGTAATGCTTCAGCAAATATAACAACGTTGCTGCCACTGGTAGACAATGCTGCAGCATGTGCAGACTCTAGATATTAGAAAGTAGAAACTGTTCACCCTTCTCCCCAAAGCTGACTTTTCTCTAGTATTCTCTATTAAAAAAAAAAAAAACCAATCATGATAGCATCCTCATGTTTTTTATCTCCAAGCTGGAATTTTCTGTGAGCATACCTGACTGGTCTAGCATATCACATGCCAGTGTTCTGTCTGAACAGATATTAAGGAAATGAACTCTGGCTTCTAACTGTGGAAGAAAGAATAGCAATTAATTGTCTAAGAGTGATTTCCTGTAGGCTAGTCTGTAGGAGAATTTACCTCCTTCCTAGCAGAATGATTTAGGAACTAAACATTGCTCCATGGAAACCGGCTACAGCTCATTGCTTGAGGTAATCATCCTTGGTAGAGTGCTGAGGTGGTAAGGCAAGTCTAGGGGCTTGAATAATGCTGTATCCACAAGGCTTGTACCCTCCATTACACCAGTGGATGGATTGGTTCTTATAATGGTACAGCTTAAATGCCTATGGCCCAAGGACCAAGATGTTTAAATGTCTGTCCTTGCTAAATCACAGCAAGCTACACTGGAGTGTGAAGAACAAGTAGAGAATGGTTCTCTTACAATTGTCTTTGTTAGTCTGACATAATGGGTGTAGTTCTAGAATGTCTAATGTTTATAATGTCTGATCAATTGCCTTTGGTTGATCTTTAGGTTAGCAAAGATCGTTGCAACCGAGACAATGAGATGATCTTGATAAATTTTTATTGGTGAATAAACCCATCTTATTTTAATTATATTAAAACATACTGCTTTTAATTGGAATAAATTAGCTGGAATTATTGGTTTTGAAAGAAGTATATAAAATATAAATAATATAAAAATAAAAAACATATATGAAAGGTTTTATAAAATGTCATTAGATATTTTAATTTAGGGCCTTCACCAAATAAAATAGTTACATTTTAAACAATTTACAGAAAAGACACAAAACCACGTGTTTCTTTGGTTCCTATCCACTATAGTGTGACCTCAATTTTACAGGTGATCAAAATGTTTTGTTATGCACTGCTTTATGGAAACATGTTATAAAGACCATGAATATGGCCAGTAGGCCTGAGAAAACAGCATGGTTGTGTTGTTCTATCTGCCTTATAGGAAGGCGTGGTCCAGGCTGCAGTTTTTATTTCTCTTAGTGATTTTCATATTTTGTCATCTTCGCTTATTTGAGTAATCAGATTTGATAGTGAATCATCCCTTATGATTTTCCTAGGTATAAAGAATGGATAACAGGGACATACAGACAGAAATGTTGGAAACGTGAGTGGTCAAGTGAGAGATTTATTTTAATCATGTTTTTAAGTTGGAATACAAAATGATGAGTTCTACTCAGGTGTTTTTACACATGCAACAGTGTATTTGGCTCAGATTCAGCCCAACTACCTTTCTCCATAAGGACTTACCTTTCTTCTTAGTTGTTTTCTTATCCCTAACTAGTCTCTTTTCTACTCACACACTCACGCGTGTGTGTGTGTGTGTGTGTGTGTGTGTGTGTGTGTGTGTGTGTGTGTGTGTGTGTGTGTGTGTGTGTGTGAGAGAGAGAGAGAGAGAGAGAGAGAGAGAGAGAATATCAAATCAGTTTCACATATAAGAAAAAAACCGATATTTTGGAACAGCTTGTGGTTGTGTCTACAGGGAATGATCGTGATTATTTTAATTGAGGTGGGAAGACCTGCTCACTCTGGGTGGTACCATCCCCAGAGTAGAAAATATTGAATTCTATGAATGAGGAAGGCAAGCTGTGTGTTCATATGACATATATGTTCTCTCTATACTCTCAACTGTGGAAAGTGACTATCTACCTCAAGTTCCTGCTGCCTTGAATTGCCTGCAATAATGGATTATAACCTGGAACTAACCTACAGTGCTTTATCACAACACCAGGAAAAGCAATTAAGACAGTGGTCTTCTCCAAGTTGGAATAACACCCTCCTATTTTAGATAACACAAACTGTGAGTTCACACTTCTTTTTCAATGTTCTTATGACTGTAAGGCAAATCTTTTGAGAAATATATAATAATATTAATTAATGGGTTAAAATGCTACATCTCAAGTAAAACAGACATAACCTAATGAACATATTGAACTTTACAAAGAATTAAAGGTTTCACTAGAAAGTAGAGAAAGTTAACAAATTAAGGTGAAAATGTGAAAATGTTTTATAGGTGTCTGTAACAAATTCTAGTTAAAAAAGACAGTGAAGAAATTACCACAAAGCGTTCATAGAATGACTCAACTATATTCTTGCCAACTCTGTTCACAGATAAGAAAGATTGACAGTACCTTGAACACACCTTTGCTGGGTTAGGAAAGATCCCTTCTATTTACAATGAATGTTCTTTCCTGAACAGAAATGAATTTATTGTTCGATATTTTTCTTATCTATGGAGATAATCATGATTTATACTTAATCTGTTAATTTGATGCATTATATTACTTAAGTGTCTAATGTTCATTATTCTTTTACTTTCCTAGAGATTTGACTTTGGCTATGAACTCACCCATGTTACCATCCTGGGAATACTTTCCTGGTCATTCTCATCTTTGAGGCTCCAGCTGCAGTTGAATCAGTAGGACCTAGCCCCCTAAGTCTGTGTAATATGCCGTCTCAGGAAATTGATTTCCTGTGAAATCTCCCTTCCTTCTTTCCCCTTTCCCTCTTCTCCTCACTGCCTCCCTCATGTAGAGCATTAACCTTGTCAGTTAAAGTCAATTCCCTTTAATTGTTGGTGAGTTTGTTCTGCTCACCCACTCACGAAGTATGTAGTCCTCTCCCACTCTCTGCATTCCAAAGGCTTTGAGTCTGATAGCTTCTCACTCTTTCTCTCTGCAGCATAAAGTTCAAAGCCTTTCCTTACAATCAAAATACCTAAAATGCTCAAATTTTGATGTCACTGCAGTGTTGAGCTTTTACTGAGTTTCAGGACAATCACAGTATTTTTTTCCCCCTTCTTTTGAGCCTCCGTTTTCAAGGCACGATAGTTTTATGTTAACCAGCATTGCACTTCCAAGATTTTGGTAGAGGGAGGTTTTACATTAACAAGTAATCCATATGGTAAAAATGGTGTCAACCACACATTTCTGAAGTGAGATAATACTGGTAGTCTAGAACTGTAAATGTCAGTGTGTTTTCTGTTTAAAATAGCTTTTACTAACATGATTTATTTTTTCAACTTTCTTCAACAGCAAATCCTTTGGCATTACATTTATTTGTGTACATTGTTTTGATTCATGTTTACCAAAAACTTGAGCTTCAGTTTATGCATGTAGTAGGCCCTTGACATAAAATTATTTAAATCACTAAGTTGATAAACATCACATAACTTCTACTCCTTCCCTGAAACAGTTTACACACTGCATTAAACTCTAAATTCAAGCTCTTGCCTTTATTTTCATCTTGGAAATATTAGCATTAACAGCCAGTTTGCTTTATATCAGTTTGAATGAGGAAATATTTATTTGAATTATACTAATATTAATATTTCTAACATACTGAACTAGGGAGATTTATGAAGGGTTAGTTGGGAGAATTAAAACTGGCATTTTGTGATGTATAATTTGCTGCTTACGATCATACTGGAAAATAACATAAGTCAAATTTATATAGTTTTAATTTTATAACTGTTTTATATAGCAAACTGGATAGTAATGGAATATACTTGCAGTATAAATTTAGGACACAATAATAACAGTAAATTTATATTACACTAACTATAAGCAGCATTGTTCCATGCACCTCCCATGTAATATCAACTCATTTAAAACACTCTGGGAATGTCCTTGTTTACGAATTTCTAAATGGTCTTATTAAATGAAAAACACAGAGCCAAACATAGGGGTGAAAGCCTTAGAGAGATCAGGGAAATTGGGAAAGCCACCAGCCAACCTTACCTTACCAACTCTGCAGCTTCCAAATGCAACTTACTTCCTGTCTACCCATGTCTATATGCCTTGTTGTGGAATTAAGGAGTGTGCCACCACACTGGCTCTGTTTCCAGTGTGTCCTTGAACACACGGAGATCCTGCCTGTTAAGTGATAAGATTAAGGGTGTGTGCTACCACTGCCTGACTTCTTTGTTTACTTATAATGGCTTTCTTTTTCCTCTGATTCTCCAGGCAAGCTTTATTTATCAAAGCACAAATAAAATATCACCACATTTTAGCACAAATAAAATATCACCACGTTTTGCCATTTTTTTGTCTAATAAAAAATAAAAACATTAAAAAAGTTATAACTATTATAAGAAAAACTATATACAATAAGTACAATATACAATATACAATATATACAAGCAATAAATACATCAACAATGTCTAGTCCATTTGAATTTGACAAATTCAGAGAAAATATTTCATTATGTATCCTATTTTGGTGAGTTCAAAATGTACCTAATTCACTTTCTATCCTAACTTAAATTACCAACAGAAAACTATTTTATGATGTCTTTCAAACTTATACACTTAACACCTCTTAGTGAATTTCTTTTCAGAATTTCTTAACAAGGAAAACTGTAACTATAACTATCTAATCTTCAACTCCCTCAGAGACCTGAGAAGGAAATAATATTACCTAGTAAAACAGGAAGTACAAACAAGTGACTTCCAAAAAATGAGTTATGACAGAAACAGCCAGCTTTCTGGACAGTCACCCAAAGTTTCTCTGTATGTTGAGGTATCATCTTCGGCCTACAGGTTTAGTGTATCTGACAGATTCATTTGTGAAGTAGGATGTACACAAGGCCTACAGCTCAACCTCACATTTGGTGTGAGTATTCCATGTGCCAGATAAACTTGAATTCCACCAGTGTCCTGTTGTGATCCAAGATTTTAAATTCTGAAAATTGCTGGTGTTTTTGGAATTCAGCTTCGTATTCTTCTCAGCTTATGGGTAGCTTCATCTTCTTTGTTAAATGCCAGTCTACCATTGAGAGATTAGACGCCGTCAGCCTCTTTCAAGAATAACTGTTTCAGCTACTGTTCCACTGCACACCAGAAGCCACTGGTCCATTTCCTGTTCAGCTGCCTTTGAAGAAAGGGCACAGTATCTTTTCTAGATTGCAAAGCCACTTCAGCGATGGTGCCATACTGTCCTGGCCTCAGAGGACACGTGTTGCCAAAGCTGTAACCACACTTGTCTTGGCAAGGATTGGTAATCCTTTGTTTTATGTCCTGTTTGTCCATTTTGGATAGCATACTGTCAGCAGTTGATGCAAGGGCACTTTCTTGCCCAGTGGCTAACTTTTGCCACAATGAAAGTTAACTCCATATGCAGTTTCTTCAATGCTCATATCTTCTGTGAAGTAGATTGGTGCTGCCAGGAGCTGAATGTCTCATAGTCATAAAAAAAGAAAAATTTATGTTATTAAAATATCTTAAATGCTATATTCTGTAGATCTCTGGAGGGTTTGAAGATGACCTGTCTATCTAAAATATATCTCCGCTTGACCTTGAAAACATACCTAATATGACTACAAGTTCGATTGTAATGTCTAACTATTAACTTTCATTTCTTTATATCCTAACAGCTGGTAATAATAACATTCAAGGATTAGCAAATTGCATTACATTGGTAAATGAACTGTATAGGTACAGTATCCTGAACAAGATTAGAAATATATGTACAGTGTTTTCTAACAAAATCAATCTCAAATTTGTGTCAATATATGTAATTTGTATACAATATACAAAAATCCAATCCAATGTAAAATATTTGAAACTAGTAGTTGCCTCTTAAATGTAGATTCAATAATCTACCTTTTAATCTATATCATGTCTATATTCTCTTTTTTTTCTTTTCAGAGTAGATTCAATAATCTACCCTTTATTCTCTCATTTCTATATCTTTTTTTCAGAGTAGATTTAATAATCTACCTCTAATCTATATCCTCTTTTTTTTCAAACAAGAATCTTAAATCTAATCTCCTTTGCTTAGCTTCTTTCCTGACCATTAACAATAACAACTTGTAACCAACCATCATAAACAATGACAATTATCCCAAACCCAAAACCCATTGAAAGATCATAAACCACCTGCCCCACCTCTTGGGAATGTGGGCATCATGTTCTGAATATTTCTTCCTGCTATTTGTGGGTGAAGGCATCTTTAGGGGATCCTAAAAAGAAAATTTTGGGTTAATTGGCAAGTTCCGGGGGTAACTATATCATTTGTTGTCCAGTCTCTGTATAATGTGAAAACATAGGGCTTATCTCAAGCCCTTGTTTGAGTAGTCTGTGAGGCTGGATCATTTCAGCTAGCCATCTTGAAATTGTCCTGAGCAGTTTGTCATCCAAAGTTGATCTTTGGGTGATGTTTGTCAGCTTAGCAGTATTATTATTGTCCATGTGGAATTGTCATTGTGGGGCCCAAGCATCTTTCTGGAGACTTCAAATTCATTGTTAGGCTTGGTCTTGATTCCCTGCAGAAAACTAATAGAGACTCCAACAAAAAAACATGTACAGGCCACTAAATGAAGCCTTTTTTTTTTCTAGAATTAGTTAGCACTCTATATGACCATTAATATCATAACAAAAGTTTAATATACATATTAGTCTTATAAATTTTGATATAAAATTTATACTTTAAGAAAAGTTTAAAGCATCAAAATAGAACCAAAGAATTGAGATTAGTGGCAATAGAATAGTCCCTTAATTTTGGTTTTCTTCTGTCTCATATCAGATGGCTCTTTCTTCTGACATGATACAGAGATTTTGCATGTTCATTTTAATAAACATGTTTGGGTTTAGAGAAGGAGAAAGCCATTCTCCAACTCCAAAGCCAGCTTTAATTTTTAATTGAACTGGGACTACATAAAGACCATCTGTGTAAAGTGTCTGTAGAGAAGAACAGAAACAAACATTTGGGAAGACTTATGAAATTTTATATGTTATATACAGGTAGGCCAATTTACTCTTTTTCTTGTGACATTTTTTTCTAGATGATTTGTCCCTTTTATTCAGATGTCTCATTTGTCCAGTGTTTTTCAGATTCCTTAGCCTTTCTTCTTCTGAAAGACAAAAACAAAAACCTTTCCCCAAACCTAACTTTGGGGAGGTTCCCTTTTGACAAGTTATATCTGATTAAATGAAAAATATTTGTTAGTGGTATAAGTTAGTTTAAATTGGATGGTCATCCTGGTCAATGAACTATAACTTCTTCTAATTAAGAGGTCTCTCTTGTTCAAATCAAACCTTTATCAATTTTGAACAACTTTACTTAAATTTTCTGACTTGTAACCTGCCTTTCCTGTTTGTTTGCATCTGTAGAACGTGTATGGGCTTCAGATATGGGTGTTTCACATTCTGCTGAACAATGTGAGGCAGAATGCAATCAGCTCTCTTTATAAGCTGAATTCTATCACTTTTGGGATATTTGCTTAAAATCTCTCAAAAAATTACTGCAAGCTCTTTGCCAAGGTTCACTTTCTGCTCATAATTTGTCAATTTCATCCTGAGTTAAAGGTACTACATTTTCTGCTGGGTCTGTTCCTGCTAATTCACAAAGTCTCAATTTTTCTTTTAAAATCAAGTCAGAGATCTTTTTCACATAAGTTTTTAAATTTTTACTGTATATTTGATAGAAATATCCATTCCAATATAATATCTGTTCTCTGCATTAAAATTCCTATAGGAGAATGCTTAGAGGGTAAAATAACCAAAATGCTGCAATCAAGCTTTGGATCCACATGATCTACATGTCCTTCCTGTACTTTTACTTCAACCAAGGACAATTCTCTCTCAGCTTCAGTTGATGATTCTCTTGGACTATTTAAGTTTTTGTCACCTTCTAAGATTTTGAACAAATTACTCAGTTCATCATTTTTTATCCTAACAACAGTTTGTAGGTGGGAAATGTCTCCAAATAATCTTTGAAAGTCATTAAGAGTTCATAATCGATCTCTCCTAATTTGCACCTTTGGGGTCTAATTTTTTGAAGACCTATTTTATATACTAAATAAGTAATAGAATCTCCTCTTTGTATGTTCTCAGGAGCAATTTGTAATGATAAATTATAGATTTAGGAAATAGTTTACATATCACTTCTAATGGCTGTCATACAAAATATTGGTACAGGGTTGGGCTATTTAACATTCCCTGTGGGAGAATCCTTCATTGATATCTCTTGGTTTGCTGAGAATTATTATAAGTAGGCACCATGAAGGCAAACCTTTTCTTATAAAGGTATTGAGAAGAAACAGTCTTTTAAATTGATAACTATAAGAGGCTATCCTTTATGTAATAAAGTAGGCAAAGGAATTCCAGATTGTAGAGATCCCATTGGCTGAATTACTTTGTTAATTGCCCTTAGGTCTGTTACCATTCTCCATTTACCAGATTCCATTTTAATAACAAATACGGGAGAATTCCAAGGGCTGGTTGATTCTTCAATATGTCGAGCATTTAGCTGCTCTTGTACTGCTCTTCTAAAGCCTGAAGTTTCTCTGTTGTTAAAGGCCATTGCTGAACCCATACAGGCTTGTTAGTTAACCATTTTAAAGGTAGAGCTGTTGGTGTCTTTGAAAGATCAGCAGTTGTTGTGCCCCGTTTTTCTACAATCTGGATGGCTGGTGACTGCTCTTTATAATACCTCCTAATATTTCTGTCAGAAACATGTGCTAGTTTATGGTTTGTTTTTGAGGTTGGATGAATGTTAATCTGAGTAGTCAATTGTTGTAATAGATCATGGCCCCATAAATTCATAGCTATATTAGCCACATATGGCTTTAATTTTCTTCTCTGTCCTTCTGGCCCTATACATTTGAGCCATCTTGTGCTGTGCTTCACTTAAGATAATGTTCCAATCCCTAACAGCTGAACATTTATCTCCTGAAGAGGCCAATTTGAATACCAAAATTCTAGTGTAATTATTGTAACATCAACACATGTGTTTACCAAACTTTCCAAGAGAATGTAATATTTTTAATTTTGGTTTTTGTTCATTTATAGAAGTTTGCCAAAAAATTTGCTCTATAGTTTCTCCTGAATTTCCTGTTCTCTCTGCTACAGCTGTTCTATCACCCCAAGCAGCCTGGTTTATTCCAGTAGGCATATGGTTATTTAATTTCTCTGAGAAGTGGTTTATTCTATGATGGAAGGAAAAGTCTGAACTGAATTTGCTGTGGGGGCCTGTGTGAGGCCCCTTTTGGGGTTTCCCAATGGCAGAGGCAAAGGATTACCTTGTCTGTCCCTTGTTGATCTGCATTCATTGGTCCAGTGTTTACCCTTACCACACCTTCTGCATAATCCAGAAGGAAGGGTCATTCTGTTGCCCTTGTTCTTTGAATAAACATTCTTTCTATGAATGCCCTGTTTACAATCCCTTATCAAATGACCTTGTTTACCACAACTAAAACATCTGACATTATTATTTTTCCTCAAAGCTTTTGATATCACCTCTCCTATTCACATCTCTTCATGGTCATGAGACTCAATATTAATTGTGTTCTTGATCCAATCCTCCAAGGGTACTGATCTGGCCTTTTATGGCCTGATTATTCTTTTGCATGCTGCATTTGCCTTCTCAAAAGCCAAAGATTCAATTATTATCTGTCTAGCTTCTGAATTTGGTATCATTCTATTTACTGCTGAAGACAGCCTTTGTAAGAAATCCATGAAGGATTCTTTCAGGCCTTGTATAACTTTTGTAAATGATTCAATTTTCTTCCCTGCTTCCTCAATTCTGTCCCGTGTATTCATGGCTGCTATGTGGCATAGAATTAAGGTTTGGTTATCATATAAACATTATCTTTGTATATCAGCATAATCGCCTTCTCCAAGAAGCTGATCCTGGGAAATTTCCACACCTCTAGTCCTACATTGTTGTTCTATTGTTTTAGCTTCCTCTTTAAACAAATTTCTACACTGTAATTGTGCTCTAGCTTCTAGGACAGCTGTAATTAATTCTTTCCAGTCCTGAGGAATAATTCTTTTACAAGTTGACCACAAGTTTAATATCTAATTTATAAATGGAGAATACATGTCATATGATACTATAGCTTCTTTAAATCTCCTTAAATCTAACATTTCCACTGGAGTCCAGTTAGCTTGTACATGTCCTTGAGCAGGTAGTTCCTGTATGGCTACTGGATAGATTAAGTTTGGTTGTTTGAAAACAGGCTGTCTCTCTGTAACTGTATAATTCAATCCTGAAATAATTTCACCTTTAAATTCTCCGTCTGGGTCTGAATTTCTCTATGATTCATTTTAACAGGTTTTTCTAAAGCTTTTATCTTGGCACTTAAATTGACCAACTTTTTAATGCTAAAATAAAAATGATCAAACAAATAATATTCATAATTGAAGTTATGTACATCCCATCAACATTAATTATCCTCTCATTTAATTGTTCCATTTTCAGACTGCCTAATATGTTATTAAACAGGAACCAAATTATTCCCCTTGTAAAAATGTTTCCCATTTTTTTAATGTTGGGAAACTCTCTTTTAACTACTTTCACCCTTTAAGATATCTTAATTGACTTACCAAGTCTGTTGACTGCATAGAACAGTAAATGCACGAGGGATTTTCAAAGCAGCTACCTAATGTGGTGGCAGTCAGAGTTGGGAATCCAGAGAGAAAGAGAGAGCCCACCACCCACCAGGAGAAAGAAAGCCAAAGAGACTCCAGCCACCTGCTCTAGCCTGAGCCATGCAACCTGGCCTGAGCCAGGGGCCCTGTAAGCCCACAAGCAGATTTTTAATGAATTCTTGCCTTGTTCATTTGTAGTGGGTAGCCATTCCAGCTTTGATCTGGAAGTTCCAACCCC
>CABHPH010136385.1:10525-44301 GCA_902168325.1 Peromyscus nudipes | reverse complement strand
CACACACACACACACTCACAGACCCAGATACATACACATAAAGAACTATGAGCTAAGTGCTGGAAATATATGTCAGCGGTAGAGCACTTGCTTAGCATATACCCATAAACAGGCCCCAAGTTCAATCCCTAGCTTGTATATATGCCTGGTATTAATAGTCCCAGATCACCCTTACCTTGGTAGAATCAGGACTGGCAGAAGAATGAGCCCCGTAGATTCTAAGGACTTCCTCAACTGGGATACTGTTCTATGAAATAAAAACAATGTGTTGTCATATTGTGGCTTTTTCTTGATTTAAAAACAGAATTCCTGCCACTCCAATGAGTCTAATACAGTGCAAAGTAGCACAGCAACTAAATAATAATTTCTAGATGAATGGGTAAACAAGTTTTCTAGACACTAATATCTCTCATCTTTTTTTCTTGTCTCCCACAAATATTTTTTGCAATACAGTATGGAAGCCAAATTTTCTATTACGCATTTAAAATCATAAATTTTACTATTAATAAACCCTAGGCATTTAGAAGCAATATTGAAAACACGTAAGTATGCATTAGTACCAAAATGGGCTTAGAAGTCATATAATGAACACACACCTTTGTTCCGAGCACTTGGGAGGCAGAGGCAGGTAGAGCTCTGTGAGTTTGAGGCCAGCCTGGGCTACAGAGTCAGTTCCAGGATAGTCAGGGAGGGCTACACAGAGAAACCTTGTCCTGAAAGGGCAAAAAATAAAAATAAATAAAAATAAAAGGAAAGAAAGAAAGACGCACGGGATGTCTGCATACACATGTTCTTCCCCTCACCATTAAGACTCCAGCATAAGATGATAAGATCACTGCTTCTCGCTCTTTTCGGTTTGGATACAGAGGTCTGCCATGAAGTGGCGTTTTCCTAAGGGGAAATATGGATAGAGAAGAGTTGGGGGTTAGGGGTGGCACTTGTGTGTATGGAGGACGGAGAGGCCACCCTCAGATGTCACTCCTCTTGCTTTTTGAGTCAGGCTCTCCCACTGAACCTGTGGTTCAGCAAGTAGACTAGGCTGCCGTCTAACACCAGAGGTCCACATCTTTGCCTCTTCAGTGCTGTGATTATAAATGTATGCCACCATGCCCAGTATTTTATGTGGGTTCTGGGGATCAAACTCCGGTCCCCTTGCTCACATGGTAAGCGCTGGCTGAGCCATCCATCTTCCAGGCTCCTACACTTGTTCTTTTTGATACTTCCTAAGGTTGTGATGCTAATCCATAAGTAGCCAGCAATGGCTGTGCATTATCCACTTTTTAAATAGGATTAATATGATTTTTAATCTTCCAACAAAGTGACGAATTTTTCTTTTTTGTCTGTTTTTTTTACTAAAGCTGTTACAAATGCTGATTGGTCCCATGGTGGATGGTTACGGCTTTGCTAGCAGGTATCCATCCCGCTTCCCATCATCTGCTTGGAGGAACCTGCCTTACTTTACTGTAGGCTTGCATACCTTTAGGGAGGCTGGAAATACCCCTAGCTTCTGAGAATGGGTCCGGCCGGTGTGTTGCACGTCCAGACGAGTCAGGAAACAGAGACATTGAGACACATGCAATGTCTGCTTGTTGTTTGTTTAAATCGGTCCTGGTTTGGACTGAACCTTGTTATGAAGTGAGCTGACTCTAACGGTGTCCACTTGGGAGAAAGAGACTGGAGGTAGGAGCTGGCAGCACCAGGGGAAGTTTAAAAAAAATATATCACATTTATTTAGTGTGGTGGGGTGGGGGGAGAGAAGGCAGAGAGGGAGAGAGAGAAGAGAGAGAGAGGGGGGAGAGAGATCACATTTTGTGTGTGTTTGTGTGTGAGAGAGAGAGAGACAGAGACAGAGGCAGAGACACAGAGAGACACAGAGAGAGACACAGAGAGAGACAGAGAGGGAGAGAGAGGAGAGGGGGAAGGATGGGGAGAGGGAGAGAGAGAAGAGAAACAGAGGGAGAGAGACAGAAAAGAGAGGGAGAGAGAAGAGAGAGAGAGAGCTTGCCTCACTGTGGAACACCTGTGAAGGTTAGAAGACACTTTGAGGGAACTTGCTCTCTCTTTCCAACCCGTGAGCTCCAGTGATTGAATTCCGATAGTCAGGTTTGTTGGCAAGTCCTGTGCCCACTGAGACATCTTGTCAGTCTGCGCTCGGAGTTACTGTGCCTAACAGTCCAGTTCACACACTTTCAGCTACAGGGGCAATTCAACTCGCCTCCCCCACCTTCTCCCATCCTCTCAATGTCTCGTCTCCTCCCTCCCCCTCACTCTGGTTCCTTCCCTAAGCTTGTTCAAACTGGATTTTCTGCTTATTCCTGCCCGTTCCTAACGGTGACCTTGAGCCAGGACCATGGGGTAGAAACAGTATCTGGACTTTGGAATGAGCTATTCCTCGTGGCCTCTCAGTTCCCTGTCTGACCAGTCGAATGCACCTGCTGAGTCACTACACTTGAAGGAAAATGCTGATAACCCTGGGGAGGAAATGATCGCACAGACTCCAGCACTTAGCTGCTTGCAGGCTCCAGAAACTGTAAGATCGTCCTTGGGAAGCAATTTCAGGCTTTACCTACAGAACTGACTGGGAATAATAGCTTGAAGTCATGTGAGCTTCTCAGGAAGAGCAGCCCATGCAAGATTATTATTTTTTTTTTATGTACTTGACAGAAACCAATGATTAGAAATATAAACTGTGTGAGCATACCTATGACATTCTCAAGCTGCAACTATAGCATGTCTTCAGCTTCTGGCTGGAGGAGAAGTTTGCTTTGTGTTTGTATGTCAGAGTGCCTCATAAGAAGACGCCAGATAGGGCTGGAATGTCCTCCATCAACGAGAGTCATGTTTTACAAGGGAAAACCGCAAGGGCTGAGGAGCTGTCTCAGTAGGTAAAGTGCTTGTCCTGTGCAAGCATAAGGACCTGAGTTTGGAGCCCTCCCCATCATCCATGTCAAAATCTGGGCATGGTGGCACATCCTGCAATCCTAGTGCTGGGAGATGGCCATAGGGACAGGAGGGTCCCTGGAGTTTGCTGGCCGGCTAGGCTTGCTGATAGCGAGCTCCAGATTCAGTAGGAGCTCTCTCAAACACTAAGATGAAGAGTGACAGAGGAAGACACTGACATTGACCTCTGACCTCTGCATACACCCACATCCCTACACAGGAATGCGCATACATGCTTATCTCTCTACCCACATTAAATAAATAGATAGATTAAAAAGAAAATCATCGAACATATTTCAGCTTACACTTTCTCCCACTGGAGCCAATTTAAGTCTTCTGAGGGATCTAGCCATTGGCAAGCGACACTGATGGCCAAGTCATAGTGGGCCTGGAAGCAGGAAATAGAGAGCAGAGGGTGTGGGTTCAGCACTTCCCTGGACAATGGCATCACTAAGCCATGTTCCAACTGGGGAGGATTCTTATTTATAAATAGCCTGATGCTCAGCTAGAGCTATTTCAAGATCTTCGGGCATTTACTTTATCGCTCACTAAATAGTCACTTGCTGTGTGTTGTCCAGGAAAGAAAGAACCCTCAACTGGGAATTAGGGAATGTGGCCTCACATTGGGATTGTCAAGGGTTTATTCTTGGGTAAGGATGAGCATTGGGCCTCCCTTGGAGAAAGAAGGCTACAGAGAACATTTTCGGATTCTGTTTGGTGTTAGAAATGCACTCCCAGGGACAGGGGAGGTGTGGGAATGTGGAGGGAGGTACTGTGGCGTTCACCTGGGGAGATAGAAACAATCCTGGAAGACTTCACTGAGGAGGCATCCTCAGAGCTAGAGCTTGTAGGAAAGGGGGATTTCTGCAGATGGAGAAAGTCATTCCAGGGGGGACATTGCATGAGCAACAGGCCAGATAGACCTGACTGAGTGACAGGTGGACAGCCTCACATCCAGCACAAAACAGGGTCAATTTTTGTGTTGATGCTCATCATGGTGGTGACCCTTCCCCAGGTCATCTGTAAGCTCTTACTTAATAAACATATTTATCACTTGCTATCAACATTTCCTTTTCATCCTTATATCCAGGAAAGCGAAGGTTGGTCTGGGTTTTGTTAAGGTTCTAAGAATTTCTAAATAATGCAATGATGTCCTCCAGGGACCCAACTAAAGTAAAATGTCGACCTAAATAATAAATAAGGTGTTTGGACCATGGTCATTTGTTGAAACCTCATCTGGAGTCTGATATCGGGACCAGTCACACTGGTCATGCTCATTAGAAATACAAGCACCCAGCTCTACCCTGACCTCCAGAATCAAAATAGCTCTGTAATAACACCTCATTAAAGTTTGAGAAGTACAGCTCTGATCGGTTTAACTTCCTGTGTGGTGTGTGCACACAGAGAGGCAGGCTTAACTACAAACCCTGGCTTTACACAGAGGGAAACTGAGGAAAAGAGACACATCCCTCTTAGCGCAAGGATAGCTTGTGGGCAGGGGGTAAACTGAGTTTACTGATTTCTTTTGGATTAAATCTTTCTGTAGTTTCTTCTTTAATTTCTGTAGAGTGAGCTAGCAGAACTTCACATGAGCTCGGACTCAGTACGAGCAACGAAAAGGATTCTAGGGTCATGTGTCACTTTGCCTTTACTGCGCTAATGCAAACGGTGACAGGTGATTAGAGTTGAGAATTGTGCTGTTGTTAATTTCGTCGAGGTCTTTAACATTGTGAGTTAACAATTTAGCTTGCAGTCATTTGTTTTTCATCTTTTCTCACCTATGTTTATTTTCATATTCTCTTTCTGCTTTCTACTTAGTGGATGAAGATGATCACAGGGACAACCTCTCAGGATGAGGAAAACTTAAGGACGAAGATGGGGTGCCTGTGTGCATGTGGATGTGAGTGTGTGTGTGTGTGTGTGTGTGTGTGTGTTACATATACATGTGACCCTGTTCTGTCCCCTTATTACATACGGAAGGCAATGGGAGTTGCACCAGCATGACATTCTTTACCATCTCATCTAGAAAGGTGAGGTGACCTCTTCCTTTTGGATCAAATTCATTTTCCCGAAGTCTGATGCCAATATACTCTCCCCTTAAAAGCAAGAGAGCAGCATTGAACTATGGGGAACAATACAGGGCTCCATCTTCAGAAAGAGGCTTTTTTCCCAATCCCTCCCCCACCCCAACAAAAATGCCACAGAAGTCATTGATGGTTTAGTAGCTGTTAATATTCAATTTTGGCTTGCATAGTGATCTCCAAAGGCTACAGGTTTGAAACATCTAATCACAATGAACTTAAAATACATTTATCTTAATATTAAATTCATTGTTGGAAAGCAGGAAGAATGCAAAATGTCAACACACAGAAAATATTTTTTTTTAATTTTTTTTTGCAAGAGGATGGCTAAGCTCCATTGTAAAAAATGCCTTTAATCCCAGCAGGAAATAGAAACAGACACACCACCTAGGGGTGTTTATACTCCAAGAGAGGCTATAACATAAAAGAATGTTTTTTTTTAATATTTCCCATAGAACACACTAGCATTGGGCATTCTGCCTGGAGTTAGCATGGTCAGCAAGGAAATATTTATTTATTTATTTATTTATTTATTTATTTATTTATTTATTTATCTATCTATCTATCTATCTATCTATCTATCTATCTATCTATCTATCTATCTATCTATCTGAGACAGGGTCTCTGTGTAGTCACAGCTGTCCCAGAACTCTGTAGAGAAAGCCAGCCTTGAATTCAGAGATCCACTTGCCTCTGCCTCCCAGAGTGCTGGGATTAAAGGTGTGCACCACTACACCTGTCAGAGTTGGCGTTCTTAACTGCCGTTTGTTTTTTCTTGTTATATTGGCTTCCAAATACGTATGTGTAAACATGAGTGAATTCCACACATGCTTATTCCAGCATCTCTTAAAGATTTAGTAGAAGACAATCATCTTTACAGACAGACAAATGACATTTGATGGAATCCATAATAAGGTCTTTGATGAAAAAAAAAACTCATTAGTGTTATGCCAACAATACATACACAATAAAATATGATCTCTTCTTCTTGTATGGTCTGTGATTGTTTTTATCAACATTTTTGAAGTACCAGGTTGAAGAAAAACTGAATGGGATGGGGAAAATGTATGGGAAATTTGATCTTTATCAGTCAAGAAAGTTTAGAAGTCAAGAAAAAGGAGATGGGTTGTTTGGTTGTTAAGCTTGGCAACAGAAGTGGCAGAGACTCTGGTTAAAATGCTGGGCCCTAGGGCACATCTAGGCATCTATAGCTTTTGCCAGTAAGTGCTCCCCGTTTCAGTGGTGCATCCTGTCCCCCTAGGTTTTGGGGGTACCTTGCTCAGGCATGCTGCTGCAGAAGCATTTTCCCAAGAGACTCTGCAACCTGTCCTGCACCACATGTGCCCGCCTGGCAGAGACAGAGGCCAGAGCGTCTACCGGCTTTCTCCCACAGAGCAGAGAGATCCCTCCTTAGCTTTTTGTCCACCCGCCAATATCCAGACCATCTGTGACAGCATTCCAAACACGAGGGTCAGAAATGAAAGTTATTCCAGCAATACTCACAGCAGCCTTTTTACCTCCTGCTTTACAAGCCTCTTTTCCATGACGGGAAGCCGGGGCTGAGCAGGTACCGGTAGCTTCTGCTCCACCTGATAGGCTTTAGGAAGAGCAATTTCTGCAAAGCCTAGAAACTACAGCAGCAAATCAGAGAGAATATGAATTAGGGATGCTGTTGCTACAAATACCAGTCATGGAATCCGAGGCTGTGGAAGGGATCCAAGAGCATCCAGAATTCAAGCCTTCTCCTATCCAGCAAGTGCCAAGTCAGAAAGTGGCCTGGAGGCTAGCCCTGGGCCTTGTGAGCATCTGACAGCTTATTCCTTAAGTTCAAAGAAATAAATTTATTAAGTCACTCAATTTGTGTGTGCCTTTGAGCGCAGGTGCCCATGGGCCACAGCATAAGGGTGGAGGTCAGAGCACAACTCTCGGGAGTTGGTTCTCTTGTGATATCACCCAGGGAGGGAACTCGGGTCCTGAGACCCGAGGTTAGGTATTTTGCTTAAGTATGTTTAAGTGTTTTGACCTGCTGAGCCATCTTGCTTGCCCTCTTTCCAGTTTTTCTCACATTCACTCTGTGCTCATTCTCACACCCATCTAGGTTCTGAGACAGGGATGGTTCATGTGGCAGTTGAGAAGGCTCTTTGGGCAGAATCACTCACACAGGCTGACTTGTGGTCTGGATATATTAGAAGTGTCCTGTGTACGGTCGACATAGTGACTCTCAGTGTGTTCATGCTGGAGTGACAGCTAGTGATGGAACCGTCCATGACTTCCCAGAGCTGTCATGGACCGTCATTTGACAGTCGACGTAATAGTGGCAGATGTGTCTTCAATGCCCGCCTTGACTTTGAACTGGAAGGGTAATGGGATCAAAGGGGCTCTGAAATCACACACACACACACACACACACACACACACACATACAGTTTGTGAAAAAAATCATTACTATTGAATGGGAGAACTCAGCTACAAGTATGACTACTACTCCAACCTACCAGCATCATCTGTACTAATTTAAAAAGATCTGAAGCACATTGTGACGACTAGTTTGATGAATCATCATGACTGAATCACCATTATTAGATATTTCGTTAATCGCCTTTAATCCCAGCACTTGGGAGGCAGAGGAAGGTGGATCTCTGTGAGTTCGAGGCCAGCCTGGTCTACAGAGTGAGTTCCAGGACAGCCAGGGCTAGCTACACAGAGAAACCTTGTCTTGAAAAAAACCAAACCATACCAAACAAACAGACAAAAACATTAGTCTGGATGTTTTTATAAAATTGTTTTCTGGATGAGATAAACATTTAAATTGAGAGACTCTAAAGTATATTTCCCTATATAATGTGAGTGAACCTTTCCTAACTGGTTGAAAGCCTTGAAGGAACAAGGATTAACCTCTCCTAGCAAGAAGGAAATCTGCCAGCAGAGAGCTTAGACTCTAACTGCAGCTCTTTCTGGGGTCTCCAGACTGCTGATCCCCTTCATCAAATTCCAACTGATCAAGCCTCCCAATCATGGGAATCAGTTTCTTTAAAATCAGTCTCCCCCCTCCTCTCTCTCTCTCTCTCTCTCTCTCTCTCTCTCTCTCTCTCTCTCTCCCCTTATTTGTGGTAGTTCCTTAGCTGTCTCCAGTACAGACTGCAAGTGTATACACACACACACACACACACACACACACACACACACACACACCTCCTGATTTTGTTTCTCTGGAGAAGACGACTGATCATAGATGCAACGAAAATGTTGACAGACTATTTAAATTGTACATGTGATTTAAAGTCCCTCCTTTAAAAATAATTGAAGAGATAACTTGCTCTTCCTGCTGCTGCCTTTGCTTCAGCCTGTGAGAAGAAGCACATGGCTATGAAGAGGTGAAGGAGCCTTGCATAGAAGATACAGCTATTTCTCTGATCAGGAGAGGACGGGAGAGAATGCCGCAAGTTAGAAAGGAGGCCTCGTGGTCTAGGAGAAGCCAGGCACCAGGATGGGGCATCCCCTCTACAAGTGATTGATGTGACCATGGTCAAGCTGCTTGGCTCTCTGATGTTACAAGAAACAAAAACAAAAAGCAACAAAACAAAACAAACAAACAATAACAACAAAAACAAATAAACAAAAAACGGGTCTAGTTAACTTCTTGCCAGACTTTACCCTGACATTCTATCATTCCATTATGGCTGAAATGTGTTAAAATTCTTTTAATTCAACAATTTATAAAAGCATAAGCTCATAGGATTTTGTCCTATTTCATTCTTGTGGGGGGCCTGTCCCCACTTTTTCCCCCAGGGTACTCTTGAGCAGGGAGAAATGAAGAATACATAGATAGAAATATAGAGGAAAGAGACAGTTAGAAACACAGGATAGCCTTGGGAGAGCCTGGGTCAAAACCCACCAGCCCCTTCTGTCTCTACTAAAGGGCTTTTTAAAGCAAAAGACCTCCCTGGCAGCACAGCCAAGTGCAGACCATCTCAAATGCCTGGTGACCATGCATGTGGTCAAGCCATCTTCTAATGCAGCCCTGCTGGGTAAAGCAAGCTCAGATCTCACTAGGAAGCTTTTGTGGGCTCCCACACATTCCTTAAGAGAAAGTGGGCTCAATTTCTTGGCAGGAAGTGGGCTCAGTCTCTTAGCAGGAAGTGGCTCAATACCTTGGCAGAAAGCAGGATCATTAGCTTTGAAGCCTGCATAATGAAGGTCTTAGCATTTACTTTAACCAATTCTTGTCTTACAGCTCTGAGCAAGCACTTTGATTTTCATACTTATGAATTACAAATTTGGGTCTTTTGATTGTTGCCACAGCTTTCTCTTAGCACCCCCATCCCAACATGGTATAATATCTGAAGTTGTATCATGTATATAATATTTTAAATATCAACAACACGAGTGCCTACCACCTCTAGATCACTAGGCAGGGGGTCAGGAGACCTGGAAAGACCACCAACTAGCTGGGTCACCTTATGCAAATTAACTTTCTGTTTTTTTTGCCTTTCTTCTTGTCTGGTGAGGTTTGGCTAACTGGAAATTCTCCTACGTTGTCAGCCATTTGCATAGACTATTCAGTTAGACTTGATTTTTGCCGGTCACTCTTTTCTGTCTATAGCGCTCTAAAGGAACCAAGATCATTACCTTGAAATACACCCAAAAGGGACACTGCTAAGATGTTAGCTGCCTCAAGCTCTAGCTTCTTTATAGACATCAAGTCCCCCCACTCCAAGTCACAATACCCATAGTTTAAGGAATCCTGGGCACTGTGGAATATCTGCACCTTCTAAGCAGATCCCCTCTCCACAATCCTGTCTCAGTGATACATAGATGTCTCCTAACTACATTACACTAGTTTCAGGCTCTTACCAACCTCCTCCCCCACTCCCCAGAACGTCTCACCAACTGGAGGCTAATTGTAGCCCTTCTGTTCTTCTTGGTACCTGCAGGCCAGCTTGAGCATTGGAAGGCTTGAGCTGCTGCTCAAAGTCATCCTGAACGCAGATGCTTTTGCCTGGTTGCTAAGAAACGGTGACTGGATGAAAATAGTTTTATAAACATCCTCCTGTCTCCTCCCACGCACATATGAGGGGGGTGTCGTATATTTGAGACAGATTGTGACCCTGGCCTTTAGTTCACATATCTTTTCACCTGAGTAGGCACAGGTGTACCAGCTAAATGATTAATCAGGAAACCGAGATGAGAAGAGGAGGTCACTTCCCCAGGTTTTCCTTTTTTTTTCTCTCTCTTTCCTTCCTTCCTTGCTTGCTTCCTCCCACCCTCCCTCCCTTCCTTCCTTCTTCCTTCCTTCCTTTCTTCCTCCCTTCCTTCCTCCCTCCCTTCCTTCCTTCCTCCCTTCCTTCCTTGCTTCCTCACTTCCTTCCTTGCTTCCTTCCTCACTTCCTTCCTTGCTTCTTTCCTTCCTTGCTTCCTTCCTTCCTTGCTTGCTTCTTTCCTTTCTTCTTTTCTAAAATAGCATTTGTCTACAGATGGAGGGGTCAGAGGACCTTGCTAGAGAAGCCAGTGGAACTCCAGCTCCTTCATACTTAAAGCACCCCAAGAAATCTCTTGGGGTGATTCTACTCAATGAGTATGAATACAGAGCAGTGGAAATCCTGGGAAACTGCCTCCTGGGAACAAACCATCATGACCGGTTAGTTTTGGGCCAACTTGACACCAACGAGAGTCATTTGGAAAGAAGGAACCTTTCTTTGGTTCTAGTTGAGGGGTCGCCTTCATCAGATGGCCTGAGGCAAGCGTGTAAGGGCATTTTCTTGACTAATGATTAATGGAGGAGGGTTCAGCTCACTGTGGCGGTGCCACCCCTGGTCAAGTGGTCCTGGGTTGTCTAAGTAAGTAGGTTGAGCAAGTCATGAGGAGGAAACCAATAAGCAGTACCCCTCATGATTTCTGCTTCAGTTTTTGCCTCCAGGTTCCAGCCTTGAGCTCCTTCCCCGGCTTCCCTCCATAATGGACTCTAGTCTGTAAGATGTGAAAAACCCTTTCCTCCCCAGCATCATTGGTGATCATTATTTTATCACAGCAACAGAAAACCAAACTAGGACATATTACCACCACTCTCCTGATGAATTGTACCCCTGCTTACACACTCTCCTTGTCCAAGTAGAAGACTTCTCTTTGCTCTTATGATAACATCTAAATGTCTAGTTGGATATTCTGCCCTAGGCTGGGGATGTGTTATCAACACTCCTTTCTTTGTGTTTCTGGTACTAAGGATGGAACCTAGGGCCTGTTCATTCTAGGTAAACACTGTACCCATGAGCATTATAGCCACAGACTATAAACACTTTTTTTTTTTCTTTTTTTTGGTTTTTCGAGACAGGGTTTCTCTGTGTAGCTTTGCGCCTTTCCTGGAGCTCACTTGGTAGCCCAGGCTGGCCTCGAATTCACAGAGATCCGCCTGCCTCTGCCTCCCGAATGCTGGGATTAAAGGCGTGCGCCACCAACGCCCGGCTATAAACACTTCTATTAATCATCATTTCCTTTCTCTTGGTTATGTTGCGGAGGAAAAATATCTTTCCCCATGAATAGCAAAGTTCCTGGCTGAGGACTTCCTAATAATAGACTGAGAAATAACAATAAGAGAAAGGCATTAATACAGCTAATATGTTTTATATGACATAAGATATTTCATAATCAATGAAGACACAAAGACACAGGTACTCTGAGTGTTTTCATATTGAGTTTTGGAAGAGTAGACTGTGTTAGCATTTCCGGCATCACCTAGCCAGCCACAGGGCCCTATGGCCGCACATGCGCTGTCAGTATTCAGGCAAATACTTAGTCCAGTCTGCGCATGTGCTGCGTGTCTGCGGAGTCTCTATGCACATGCGCTAAATTCCCCCATTAAAGGTAAACTCATCCCCATCTCTCTCTCTTCCACAGCTTCTTTATCTGCTTCTGCACCCCCTTCTCTCGCCCCATCCGGTCCCATCTCTCTTTCTCTTCCTCTCTCTTCTCTTCCTGCGGCTTCTGGTCTCCAGAGGCCACCCTGTGCCTCCTTTCTCTCCCCTTCTCTCCCTTCCCCTTAATAAAATCCTCCCCGTGAGCCCTGTCGCATGCATGGTGTGTCTGTCTGTGCCTCCTGCCATTTTATAACAGTCACTCTGAAATATGAGTGACAGAGATTCTGTGATCTCGCAGTGATACCCTGGGAGACTCAAACCAAGCCGGCTTGCTCAGGTGCGCCTCTGCTCCTGTGTCATTGGCTCCCCTCCAGATCAGGAAGCCACCTGTCACCTGAGAAGTTAGGCTCTGCTTCGAGTGAGAACTGGCAGCTATTGCTTGCTTTGGGGAGAAGGTAGCAGCGACCTTCCTGTTGCATTGCTTCCTCAAAGCCAACATGCCAGGGTCCTCATTTCTCTGAAGGGTCTCATGTCACAAAACTGTTTGCTTTCTTCTTTACATTTTATGAGAGGGGCCTAGGATTGGTAGAGAATAGATAGTCTCTTCTATAACCAGATGGTTGTGTTTTTAGCATTTGGATTTGGTGTGTGTGGTGACGGGGCACCACACACACCCATGTGTACATGCCCACAGCATATAACAAACCATTATATATGAATGGAGTATTTTCTTCATAAAGGGATGCAATTGTATAAACTTCTCTGTGGAAAGAAAAGACCAAACATTCTAGGGTGACGAGGAGAAATAAGCCTACTCTAGGATTTAGACAGGTCTGGGCACATCCGGATAAGTCTGGAGGATTAGTGACCGTGGGAGCATCCAGCTTCCGTTTGGATCAGTGCTTCTAACTTTGGCTGTGTGTTCCACCTGAGGAACTTCTAAAACTCCCAGAACCATCACCTTTGAATCTCCGAGAGTGAGATCAAACCATCGTTTTCCTTACATTTCCACAAGGGCTCTGATACACAAGGAAGGTTGGTGGTCAGGGATTCATGTCGGAGACCAAGGAACATCTGGGTGGGAGGTGCTTCATCACCACACAGCTGCACCGTACTTTAGCTGAGGGCAAGTTCTCTTCGTTTCCTAAAAAAAAAAAAAAAAAAAAAAGATGATGAATGATGGAAAACAAGGCTGTCAGTGAAACATCTTAGAGGTGACTCCCTCCCCCATGCTTATACTAAGTTCCTTTTTAAAAAATTAAAGTATAATTGTATCATTCCTCCCCTTCCTACCTCTCCCATGGCCCCCCTCCCTCATAAATTCATGGCCTCTTTTTCTTTGTTTTACACACACACACATACACACACACTTGCTCTGTTTAGTGTTACGTGTATGTATCTGATTTCAGGGCTGACCACTTGGTATTGGATAACCAATTTACCAGTGAAAGGGCTCCTCCTGAGGGAAGGCTATTTCCACTGCTCTCTGTATTCCTCAGTTGCCTGTCGTTCTTCGTTTAGGGATAGGGCCCTGTGAGATCTCCCCCCTTCCACGTTGGCATGTCTATTGATGCTGTACGGCTTCATTTCTGCAGCCCTATTATTGAGGTGTCGTGGCTGAAGCTACCCTGTCGTTTCTAGGGGACACAATCCCATGGCATAGTTGCTGGTCCTCTGGCTCTTAGATAGTCTTTCTGCCTCCTTTTCCATGATGTTCCCTGAGCCTTAATGTGCAGGAGTTGTGTTGTAGCTGTATCCACTGGAGCTGGGCACTCTATGGTCAGTTCTTGTCTGCATTTTCACCAGTTTTGGTTTCCTGTAATGGTCCCCATCTGTTGCAAAGAGAAGGTTTTTGTTTGCTTGTTTTTGTGCTGAAGAATGTGTGTGTGTGCACGCGCGCGCGCGTGCGCGCGCTACACTTATCTGTGAGTATAAGAAAAGTATTTAGAATGCATCTAGGAATTATGTGGGTTTACTGTTGGTAGTAAATTCCCTTCAAAGGTCCACGAACTCACTAGTCTGTTGTGGAATAATAGCTGAAGATGTGTTAAATTCATTTATGCTGTGGAGCATTTGTTTAATGATGCAAAGATGTGTTGCATTCTTTTTTTTTAATTTTTGAATGTATTTTATTTATTTTCTATCTGTGTAGGCACATACACACATGCTCAAGTCCTGGTGTGCATGTGGAGGTCAGAGGACTGACAAGTTCCAAAAGTTAGTTCTCTTTACATCATGTGGGTTCCAAGTCCTGAACTCAGGTCACCTACTGAGGTGGCAAGCACCGGCTTGATGGCCTGAAACTTGGCTTTTTGACAAGACTGAATAAAAGTGTGGTTTGGGGAAACTATTTTAATCTTCATTGTGTGAGAGATTACAGGCACAATAAATTAAAAGTTATATGTTAAACCAAAACTTCCTTTATACAAACTATTAAAATACAATCACATTTCTAAAATGAAAACATAGGTATACAGTTGTACTCATAAGTAAGTTAACTCAAAAGCTATAAAGAGAAACATCAGGGGCTGGAGAGATGGCTCAGAGGTTAAGAGCACTGGCTGCTCTTCCAGAGGACCTGAGTTCAATTCCCAGCCACCACATGGTGGCTCACAACCATCTGTAATGAGATCTGGTGCCCTCTTCTGGCGTGCAGTTGTACATGCAGACAGAACACTGTACTATGATAAATAAATGAATCTTTGAAAAAAAAAAAGAGAAACATCAATGAGGCAAAAGTATGAATGAAGACACTCTTGAATTCCCACTTTGCATCAAGCATCAAAAACTACCAATGTTTTAGTCCTTTTCTTGCACAGTATTCTGTATCCACATTCTCTGCATCTGATTGGATCCCTGGACTTTATTTCATTTTCCGTGTGACACTCTCCACAAATATATATCATTGGCTGCTGCTTTGGGGGTTGAACGTCTTTCTGGGTATACATTGTTAGTGCCTCAGTACCTCAAAGAAGCTTCTCTGTATATACAAAGCCTTTTTCCTGTGTTGCATTCTTTTATGTTTCATTTGTTTAACTCTGTGAAGCTGTGTTACTTTGTTCGCCTAAAACACCTGATTGGTCTAATAAAGAGCTGAACAGCCAATAGCTAGGCAGGAGAAAGGATAGGAGGAGCTTCCAGGCAGAGAGAATATAGAGAGAGGGAAGAAAGTATATATAGAACAGAGAAATGTAAAAGCCCAGAGGCAAAAGGTAGATGGGATAGTTTAAATTAAGAAAAGCTGGCTAGAAACAAGCCAACCTAAGGGTGGGCATTTATAAGAAAGAGTAAGTTTCCGTGTATTTATTTGGGAGCTGGGTGGCGGGCTCCAAAAAGAGAAAAAACAAAACAAAAACAAAAAACCAACAACTACACTCATCCCAGGTAGTTGGCTAGATTTCTAGTACCAGGCATGATTTCCCTCCTGTTGAGTGAGCCTTAAGTCCAATTAGACAATTGTTGATTGCCATCAAGACATGAGCATCACTATTACACCCTCAGGGTATCTCGCCATGCTGGCTATTGTTGTGGGTCATAGGCGATACAGCTGGGTAGGACTATTGGCTGCCTCCCTCCATCGGCAGCTTGCACAGAACCTTCTGGTAATGTGAAAGCTGGTCCTCAGGGAAGAAGCTTTTCGGCCAGATCCAGGTAGAATCCTGAGTCCTGTGCTAAAGTGCATGGTGTCTTCAACAACAGAGGTTTACTTTCAATCTCTGGCAGAAAACCAAGGGCAACAGCAGTAGCTTATGTTGTTCTGGAGGTCTCCTGGACAACCCTGACCTACAACTTGAAAGGGAGTGTCTCATGCCTGATACTGAGGTTTCTGTTAGATAGTCTATGGTTCTTGGAGGGGAGCATTGTCAATCCAAGTGGGATAACTTCATTTAAAGTGTACGTGCACACACACACACACACACACACACACACACACACACACACAGGTATGTGTTATATGTAATTTTAGATAAATAAAATATAATATAATTCCTTATGTCTGCCTTTTCAGACATCCTTAGTGTTATTTTTCTCTCTTCCCTCCCTTTCCTTTTGCAAAATTTCCCCTTTTCTTCCACAATTAAAGCTATCCCCCTTTTTTTCTCATTTTCCCCCATATACTAAGTTCTGGTTGTTTGTTTTGTTTTGTTTTTTTTCAAGACAGGGTTTCTCTGTGTAGCCCTGGCTGTCCTGGAACTCACAGTGTAGATCAGGGTGGCCTTGAACTCACAGAGATCCATCTGCCTCTGCCTCCCAAGTGCTGGCAGCTCACATACTAAGTTCTTAAAAGTAGGATTTTCATTTTATTTTTAAAGTAAAAAACTTCAGGCTACAGAGATGTCAGTTAATTGTATGTTGTTCAAGTATGTGAGTTCGATCTCCAGCATCTGCACAAAACACTGAGTGTGCCAGCCTGTAATCCCAGCACTGGGGAGGCAGAGACAAGGTCCCTCTGCAGCTTGCCTGGTAGCCAGTCTAGCCAAATTGGTGAAATCTGCATTCCTTGGGAGACCCTGTGTCAAAAAATAAGGTGGGGGATGGTAAGATGACTCAGTAAGGAAGAGAGCTTGCCACTGATCCTGATGTCATGAGTTCAATCCCTACATTCCACAATAGGAGAGAATTAACTCTCAAAAGTTGTCCTCTGGGTTTCACGCTCACACTGTGGCACCTGTCCACACTTATATTTTTGTGTGTGTGCACCACACACACAAAAATATAATAAATACAAATTTTAAAATAAGATGGAGAGCAATTGAGGGGAAAAAAAAAAACCTCAGTTGAGGCCAACCTCTGGACTTACACTCATCCACACATGTGTGTACATACATGATCACATTCACAGACACACAAATAAATAAAATAACTTGTTCTTTAGACAAGAAAACAACGATAACTGTTGAATCGGGGTCTTTCAACTCCTCCATCAGGATTAGTAAATGGTTTTCTAAGGTCCTTTTTTCATTTTGTTGTTTCTTTATGGAAGGTATTTACAAAGGATGGCTGTCCTCTTAGGTTGGCTGAGAAGTGAGATCTGACTTGTTCCTGCTTTGGCTGTTTCCAGAACGTCAATGACCATAAGGACACATGTAGCCGGAAGGTTTTTTAGGTCCCACCCAGCCCCACGGTCCCTCAACCGCTTATAAAATAATCATTCAGAGGCTTAATATTAACTACCAACTGTATGGCCTATGACAGGCTTCTTGCTAGCTAGCTCTTATAACTTAACCCATTTCTATTAATCTATAAGTTGCCACATGGCCATGGCATTACCAGCCTGCTGGCATCTTACTGCTCCTTCTGTGGCAGCTCATATCTCTCCCTGCTCTCCTTTCTTCTCTCTGTATATCTGTTTGGATTTCCTGTCTGCCTCTAAGCTGCCTTGCCATAGGCCAATGCAGCTTTATTTATCAACACATATTCAAGGCATACCGAAAGACATCCCACAGCAGAGACGCGTTAGCCATCTTCTCTTCTCTGCATGCCTCTTGAAGACACACCCCTTGTCTTACTTCTTTTCCTATGGTTCTGTAAGTCACACTCAGAGTCTGACCCATGACAGTCAAGTGCTCTCCCACTGAGCAGCACTGCACCATTCCCACCAGCTCCATTCTTTGAGAGAACAGTCGACTAGTCTCCTGCCTTCCTGCTGGTGACATGTCTGCCTTTATAGACTTGATCTATGGTGGGAAGAGGGAGGAAAAAGATCATAAAGTCAAAACTGGTTTATAAAAGTTAGAGACTATTTTAGGCCTTGAAGTTAATGCAGAAAGTGTTTAAGTCTTAATTTCATATAAATAGTCTGTTTACAAAATAGTGAAAGGAAGAAAAATATGTCTGGGATTATTGGCTTGACTGATTGCTTGCTTCAGCTCTGGTGCAGATAGTGGGCCCACTTCCCTGTTCCTTTTTCCTCCTCTCCACTGCAAGATAGATTTAGCTTATTAGATATACCAGCAGTTAAATCACCAGTGATAGAAATGTGATGCTGTAGAAACAGCATGCTCCAAAATATCACCTACTGCATTTAAATACAAGTGTACTTACTGATATAGCAAATGAAATTTAGCCTAGTCTTATCACCTCTAACTGAAGACTGGGGCTTTTCTTTCTCTACCAGCTGGTCTGGCTGTAGGTGGAACACAGGGCAGGGAGGAGAACTTGGGCTATTCAGGGAGACAGGTATTCATGGCACCTGAGTTGGAATCATGGAATCATAGGTTGTGAGCATCAGAAGGGATTTGGACTGTATTTCCCTTGACTCAGACAGATAAGAGAAGTCCCCAAGTCCACAAGTGAGGCAGATGCCAGAGGCCTCCTGACTGAGGGCTGGGGAAATAGCACTTGGGAGCATGGCAATTATTATCTCTACTTCTAGAGACCTCATTGCTAGAGCTACATTTAGAAGCATGAAGCCAGCTCCATGGTGAGCTACTAAACAAGGATAAAATGGCTTGTTTTAAATATTTGTTTGGTGCCATGTTTGGAAAATAAATCCTTCCTGTAGAGAGAGAGAGAGAGAAAAAAAATTCTTTTTTTTTTTTAAAGATTTATTTATTTGTTATGTATACAGTATTCTGCCTGCATGTGTCCCTGCAGGCCAGAAGAGGGCACCAGATCTCATTACAAATGGTTGTGAGCCACAATGTGGTTGCTGGGAATTGAACTCCGGACCTCTGGAAGAGCAGTCGGTGCTCTTAACCACTGAGCCATCTCTCCAGCCCAAGGAAGAAAATTCTTACTGATCTTACTGCCCCCCAAATGCTTTGCTTTGTCACATGTGATGGTTTGCAAAGGAGAGGCATGAAGAGAAGGAGAAACGAGAGAAGTAAATATAGGTTCAAATCTTTGCAGAGAAGTCTTCTGTGTCAATTCCAATCAGGGGAAAACAGACCTAACTGGTATATTCTCAGTGACAACTGTCTGAAAAACAGTGAAGCACCTGATCCAGCTCATGCTTTGATTATGGTCATTTTCTCTTTCCAAAGCCATTTTCTTAGGCAACATCACACTAAATAGTCACACGCTCTCTTGTTGACAGTCTCCTTTTCACACCTGTGTGTGCATGCTGGAGAACACAGCCCCTGGTTTAGCTGGCTGGTACATTAGGCCATGCCTTCTAGCTCCCCCACGACAGGATCAGGTCCTGCCAGGGAGTCCTGTGGCACATAGTAATGCTAAATTTAGATAGTAAATTGGCCTCTGCGAGGGTACCACATAGTAGCATGATATATTTGGCTAAAGTATATATCACAATCAACATTAAATAGGCACTATTAGGGTACCTGATGCTACTTTTGTGTCCATTTGCACACACAAATGAATCAGTTCACAGAACAGCGCCATGATGTTGGCATCCCTGAGGCTCAGGAGTCCACGCTTCCCTTCAATATCAGCTTTATTAGTCATCAAATTAACATTGTTTGCCTGGATTCTGTTTCTATCTCTCAATGATTCCCAATTTGGGCAAAGAGAAATTAGATTTTATTCTCGAGTCCCTCATTCCAGACAAAAGCAAATAACCAGCCTTAGCACACTGTTCCCAGCAAAGGCTTCAAACACCTTGAGAAATTAAATCAGTAAAATTGACCTTTGTTCTAGTGTTTTGGCTCATCCCATATTCTGGTAAATTAAAACTTCTTCCTCAAGTATTTATGTTCCGCAAACATGAAGGTCCTCACGGGGCTGGCTACCGTAAACTCTCCCCATGACTACGACAGAGTTTTATAGCCAATTTCCCCCTCCCTCCCTGCTGCTGCTCTCTTCCTCCTGTAGCCTTAGATTTCAAATCACAAACCCAATTACTAGTTGTATATTGGACCCTGCAAACAGAAGGCACAGCTCCTCCAGCATCAGGAAACTTTAATGAAATTAAGCCGGGAAGAGGGAAGAATTTACATTTTTCTTCTCACATTAGTTCGGGCACCGGTCATCAATCTCTTCTCTCCTTCCTCCCTGCTCAAGATCTAGTTTAATCATTACCAGATCAAAGTGGACCCGATCAAAGATTCAGAAATGCACTAAGGCTGGCTTCCTGTCCCAGCCATATGAGGCTGGGGCAGAGTTTATAACGATGTTTCAGTGACAACAGGCAATGGCACACTTTGGTGCTTTCGTTTCTGCTGTGAAATTTTGAATATATTTGAGTCATTAATAAGATAACTTCCCGCATGACTATTCTGTTTTTGTGAGTGTTCTGGGACCTTCGGATTCGTTCTAACACCAGAAGGGTCATAGGTGTGATCTACAAGGTTCATCATTCAGGCTGGTGTTAGGACTGTTGTGTATCACTTATCTGCATGCTTTCCATATAACATTTTACAAATCTGAATATAAAATGTACATCCTTTCAAATTATTTAGATATACAGAGAGTCACTGTCTCTGGAATTAAATGCTTGGGCCACCACTCTTGGCCCACGCTTTTTGACTCAGACTTCTCTCTTACTCTCTGTCTCTGGTAACTACTGTTCTCCCCTCTGTTTCTACGAAATCCTCATCAGAAGGATTAATGTTTAAGTGAGATGATGTCGTATTTGTCTTTCTATGCCCAGATTATTACTATTTATTATGGATTTATAGTTATCTATATTGTGACAAATGACAGAATTCCCTTCTCTTTCAAGGCTGAATAAATTATATATATATGTTTATAATACATTTCACTTATATACAGAATCACATTTTATTTCTTTATTCATTGACAGACATTTGGTTTGTTTCTGTATCTTGGTTATTGGGGTTAATGCAGGAGTGAACATTGGACAGATGTGTTGAGCCTGCCAGCAGCCAGAAAACTGGCTGGCGATCCCTCCTACCCCTATCATTAGTTCAGGAAACAGTGAAAGGTGGAACTAAGTTCTGCATTAAATTAGTTTTCACCCTGAAAATGTAGGAGAGGTTCTTCTGCCAGCTCCAAAGGAAGTTGTGTAAGAATTTGCATCAACTTGTGCCTAACAGTGGCAACGGGAAGCCTCTCCAGTGACTTGCTCACTGCAATGTCCTCCTTTAGATATTCTTGTTGTTAATCATTAGTCAGCTTTGCACCGTGATGGTGAAATAGCTGACGTGAGATACTTAAAAGAAAACGAGGTTGATTTAGTTCACAGCTTCGGAGGCTTAAAGCCGAGGACTGGGCAAGGAGAGACCATGGGTTTAGCCTTTGGTATGTGTGCGAGGTGACAGCAAGTTATGGTGGGAATGTGTGTGTGTGTAAGAGCTTATATTTCAGAGCATTAGAATGTGTGTGTGTGCGTGTGTGTGTGTGTGAGAGAGAGAGAAAGAGAAAGAGAGAGAGAGAGAGAGAGAGAGAGAGAGAGAACTTCCCATCCCACTAGGCCCCACTTCACTCTTTTCCACTTGTGAATGTACAGTCTAAATGTAAATTATGGTTCTATTAAGTGTTCCTCCTAACTCCATAGGTTGAACCATTTTCTTCCTCATGCCTAAAATCCTTCACTGCCAAAGGTATTTGTGGGTACTAACTGGCCTCTTGGTGTCAAAGGACAGTCTTCCATAGGAAGACTAAAATCAAGTTATTTTAAAGTTCCCTATTTACTACTTCATATATATATATATATATATATATATATATTCACATTAATGAATAACTACCCCATAATTCCAACCATACACTTTCCTCTTAAAAACCTTATCATCTTCCAAGTTTCTATGGGTCAAGCCAGCTAACAACCTTTGCAAGAATAGCAGACAAATAGATAGAACCGATTAGAACATGCTCAGGGACCTGAGAACACCCTCAGGGAGTCTGAATTTCCCTGAAGGCCTGGTTAGAGGTGTCCATTTCACCCACAGACGCTGACAATAACTCTCTGGCATGGCAGGTACACACTGTAGCAATAAAAACCCTCGGGCAGCATTTGGAATACTACCTAGAATTTCAGACTTTGGAAGATGCCAGATCATTTGCCCGCAGGGTCTGGTCCTTGACCCTGATCTGTTATGTTTTATGGAGGTTACCTTGAAGTCTTGGTTGATCATGGTTGACTCAGCCAAGTCAATCTGGTCTGTGATACTTAATCTTTAGATGGAAAGAAACAAGAGAAAAAAGATTGGTGTGTATGTATTTCTCTCTCTCTCTCTCTCTCTCTCTCTCTCTCTCTCTCTCTCTCTGTGTGTGTGTGTGTGTGTGTGTGTGTGTGTGTGTGTGTGTGTGTGTATACAGGTGCTAGAGAAAAATTCTTGGGAAAGCAGAGTTCTCCACACAATAGAACATTAGTTTGAAGTATTTATCTGAATCGATAAAACGGCCATTAGATGGTAATTTGGGCTCACAGGTCTTTCTACTGCAGCTCTGACACGTGACAGATGATTTCTGATTCATCTGTGATTAGTGGCCTTGTGGTTAAGGTTTTCATGTGCAATGGGGCTTTTGATGCCAATGTGTGTTTTACCTGAGAGATTCTGGGGAAAATATCACGTATCTGCTTGAAAACTAGGGCACATATCCCTTCCCTGGCAGCTACAGAATCAGGAACTCCTGGCCTAACAAGTGACCCTGCTTGAAGGGCACCACACAAGCCCTGCCAGCCTCCTGACCTCACTAGTGGGAGCTCAGATGAATGCCCGACACCAAACCCAGCCTAACCACTTCGGGTTCAGAGGTGAGGAAAAGGAAGTGAAAGCAGCAGCTTGGAATGGTGGGCCTCAGAGGAGGTCTTCCAGAAACCAGACAGCTTAGTCCACAGGTCAAATAAGTGAGAGAACTCACCAGTCTGCCTTGAATTGTGTGCATCAGAAACAGTAATCAGGCAGTTGTGAGCCACCTGATGTGGGTGCTGGGGACCAAACCCAGGTCTTCTGGAAGAGCAGCAGCAAATGCTCTAATTGCTGAGTCAACTCTTAGTGCCAAAGATTTACTTTTTAAAGAAACGTAGTTTAAGTGAAAAAAGACAAAAAAAAAAAAGACATTGGTCAAAGAATTACGGAATATAAAGTGAGTACAAAAGCTGGGGGTGGAATGGGGTGGGGTGGGGGTGGCGCATGACTTTCATCCCAGCACTCTGGAGGCAGAGGCAGGCAGATCTCTGTGAGTTCAAGGCCAGCCTGGTCTACAGAGTGAGTTCCAGGACAGCCAGGGATACACAGAAGAAAGCCCGTCTTGAAAACAAATATCAAACAACAACAAAAGAAATGAGTACAGATGTCTTGCACAGTAGTTCCTCGTCATCTGTGGTCAATTTCCTTCCTTTCTTTCTTTCTTTCTTTCTTTCTTTCTTTCTTTTTTTTTTTTTTTTTTTTTTGGTTTTTCGAGACAGGATTTTTCTGTGTAGCTTTGCGCCTTTCCTGGAACTCACTCTATAAACCAGGCTGGCCTTGAACTCACAGAGATCTCTCTGGCTCTCCCTCCCGAGTGCTGGGATTAAAGGTGTGTGCCACCACTGCCCAGCAATCTGTGGTCAATTTCAATCTGAAAATAGTAAATTGAGAATTCCAAAAATGAACAACTTGGAAGGTTTTATTTTTTTTCAACCTAAGAGTTTTAAATGGCAATTTTTTATAGTAGGCTGTTATAATTTTTCCTTCTTATTATTAGTTATTCTTAACATCTTTCTGTGTCTAATCTATGAATTTAACTTCATTCATAGATATATTTGTGTGGGAATAAAGATAATTTATATGAGGTTTAGTGCATATGTGCTTTCAGACATCTCCAGGCTGTCTTGGATGAATCCTCTGCAGCTAAGGTAATGGAGAAGCTCTGCAAACTGGCTAATATTTTTCTAACCACAACAAAGTAGTACAGAGAAAGCTTTGTGTTTTGATTAGGTTTTCTTTTTTCTTTTTTTCTTTTTCTTTCTTTCTTTTTCTTTTTTTTTTTTTTTTTTGGTCAACTTGACATAAGTTAGAGTTATCTGAGAAGAAGAACATAAATTGAGAACATGCCCCCACCAAATTAGTCTGTGGGTAATCTGGGCTGCAGTTTCTTGATTTATGTTGACGTAGGCAGGCCCAGCATATTGTAGGTGGTGCCATCCCTAGGCTGGTTGTCCTGGTGCTATAAGAAAGCAGGCTGAGCAAGCCATGAGGAGCAAGCGAGTAAGCAGCACCCCTCCACAGCCTCTGCATCATCAGCTCCTTCCTCCAGGTTTCTGCCCTGTTTGAGTTCCTGACCTGACTTCTCTCAGTGATGGACTGTGACATAGACAGAAATAAACCCTTTCCTGCCCAAGTTGCTTTGGGTCATGGTGTTTTATCCAGCAATAGAAACTCTAACTAAGACATCTTGTATGAAACATGTTAAAATTCCAAAGATTTTAGGTGTTCTTTGGATGTTTCTGAAGATGCCCTTCTCCGGCATTTGGAATTTAGGCTGCAGCCCTTGTTTCTGGTAGATTCCTCAACATATAGTGCAGTCCATGCTCTTAACCAAATTTGAGAAATGACCAATTGGCCCAGGTAGAGGTAGATGGAGTGCTTGGTTGCAGGTGTTGTATCACTTCTGGAGGACCAGGTGGGCTGCTCTGCTTGTCCAACTTCTTGTTGAAATGGCATGGACATTTTTGCTATGTATGTCTCCAATGCTACACCACGCTCTGATGTGTCTCTTCCAAAATGTTCACAGTTTTGCTCATGACCTTTTGGCCACAGAGTTACCATAGAGCTGGCCGCCTATACTGGTTACATGGGGTGGATGTTTTCTTCTTTTTGTTTATAAACAACATAATCTGATTGTGGAATAGACAACGAGATCATTAATAATACTATCAGTCCGAAGATGCTGTGGGCCTTACCTCCTTATCCTGGGCTCTGAACTATGAGTTTGTGAGGCAGACACTGCAAAGCCTGATACTTTCCCTGGAACCATCTGAGGAAATGGATTGCATTAACCATGTGGTGTTGGTGCCACCAAATCCCAAGAATTCATCACAACTGTGGGAAAGGTTAAACACAAAGCTACTCATTGCACAGATAAGGACGGTGCTTATCTTGACACAGCTTTAGGACATTAAATAATGTGCTCTTTTAAAAAACTCGAGGCCCACGTGAACTCCAGATAAAATCTGAAAGGCATTCCTGTTGTAATAAGCCACAAGAAAGCACTGGAACAAACAGTGACTCAAAACCCAGCTGTGCAAATGGAGTCATTGGAATAGTCTGACCCAGAAGAAGTCCCTTCTAGAAAGTTGTGGGTTCTGTGCAACACTGCTTTTCAGAGTGTATCAGGAGTAAAGGACACGCTCAAATCTACTTGTTGCATGATTTGGGTTCAAAGACACAAGCAAGGGAGAAAAAAAATTGCTCTTCTTCAAAGATGGAAAAACCAGGCTCACAGTTCTGGCTGAGATCCAAGCTGTGAGTCTTCATGGAATAGTACAGGGTGTGTCAGCTTTTACACAAATAAACAAGTGACCAACATCCAGGCTTATCTCAAAAATTAAAACTAAGAGCATGATCAGAGGGGTGGAAACTCACTGAGCAGTCCCAGCAAAAACAGTAACTGTAAATAGAGAATCTGTGAACCTCTAAATAGGTGAGACTAGCTTTAAAATACTAGAATCAAAACACAGAGTCAAAGTTAGGTTTCCATTGTTATTTAAAGATCTGGGAGGTTATCTGGAAAATCCATAGTGCCCAAATATTATTTAAGAAATGAAAAAATTCTTGAACCAGGAAACATATAGGAGAATGTGAAATTGACCCAAATTTAGTGACCCCCAAAATAGGAAAATGTGATTTGGTTATGTATATTGAAGCTTAGTTCCTGAAGAGCTAAACTATGTGTAAGACACCATTCTCACACATATCTTAGGGTTTTCATTGCTGTGAAGAGACACCATGACCATGGCAACTCTTACAAAGAAAACATTTAATTGGCGTGGCTCACTTATAGTTTCAGAGGTTCAGTCCATTATCATCATGAAGGGGAGCATGGCAACGTGCAGGCAGATGTAGTGCTGGAGCTGAGAGTCCTACATCTTGTAGGCAACAGGAAGTTGACTGACTCACTGGGTCGTATCCTGAACATATGAAACCTCAAAGCCTGCCCCCACAGTGACATACTTCCTCCAACAAGGCCACACCCCTTAATAGTGCCATTCCCTTTGGGGGGCCATTTTCTTTCAAACCACCACAACAAAGAACTCGAAGCAAAGCTTTAACCCCAACTATTAGTGACAGGGAGGTGTCATGACTTCATCAAGGCAAGTGACTGGAACTCCAAAAATCCAGCTAAGGACTCCTGAGTCTTTCATATAACACTTACTGTCTCGTCCCCCTGAAGTTACTGGGAGATTTCAGATAAAGACATCGCCTAAGAGAGACGTTCTAGTGTATGTTTGAAAAGGTGAAAGTTGATGTGACTGGAATTGTGTCATTCTATCAGGCAAGGTAAAGCAAAACCAATGTTGCAGAGAAAGTTCTTGGACCAGGAGAATGCGGGTCTGTGCTGTCTACCCTGGGAGATTTGGGATAGGTTTCCTGTTGGGCGACTTTTTCTGCAGAAATGTGAGCAATAGTCTATTCACTCTAGACAGAGCGCCAAAGAAAGGATCCCACCCAAATCCAGCTTGGTGAACCAATATGAGTTCATTGGGCCTAGTTACAGAAGTGTGAGAGAAAGGCTGCTTACAGGAGTATGGATGACCCCAAAACATCTGCACCACCAAAAAGTCTCACCACAGCATGGATGGTGACCTCCCAAAAGTTAATAGATGGTATGGTAGTCTGAATGTAATTGGCCCCCATAAACTCACAGGGACTGGCACTATTAGGAGGTGTGGCCTTGATGGAGGAAGTGTGTCATTCTGGAGGTGGGTTTTGAGGTCTCATATATGCTCAAGTCAGCCCAGTGTCTCAGACCTCTTCCTGTTGCCTGTAGGATCCAGATGTAAGGACTCTCAGCTCCAGCATCATGTCTGCCTGCATGCTGCCTTGTTTCCCACCATCACAATAATGATCTAAACCTCTGAAACTGTAAGCCAGCCCATTAAATGTTTTCCTTTATAACAGTTGCCATGGTCATGGTGTCTCTTCACAGGAACCCTAAGACAGAAATAATCCTGTTTCAGTGAACACTCCACACTATATATAGGATATCTACCCAGTTTTCCTAGCATCTTCCCAAGGACACATGTAGCTTTGGGAGAGAGGCAGAAGGTACAAGGGAGGCTGGAGTCTCAGGTGAGGGCCTGACAACCCTCTTCCCACTCTTTCCCTGAGGGAATATCAATAGCCCTGATCTTGTGAAGGATTCATGCAGGTTATCGCAGGTGCTCCGATTTCAAGCATGGCAAAGGCTTGCCATGGTGGGAGAACAGTGCTCCACATTTCCCAGTGCATTTAGGAACCTTCTATTGTTAAAAAAAATAGATATAGCAAACACACACAACAAAGATATGGCTTAACAAATTATTACAAGGCACTCTACTCATGACCCTTCTCAAGAGATTGAACACTGTTAACCTCCTTGAAGCCCTCCACTGCCTCTTCCAATAATTCTCACCCCCACTTAATGTGGGGATTTAACAAGGCAACTTCATGTAGTTAAAAAAGGAGGTTAATTTTGGGGTAACTTACAGCCAGTAAAGGGGTTGGTTATGGGATCTGTGAGAGGTGAGGTACAGTCCAGCAGGGTTCTCTGGAGAACTCTGACTTGGTCTGCCATCCAGCATCCAGGATCACAAGGAACCAAGAGACCAGCCACATCCAGACATAGGGTCTTAAGGGCTCTTGTCTTGGCCCCAACCCAGGGGCAGGTCATAGGTAGGTGTGGCAGTTACCAAAAGCCTCACTAGGGGGAGTACTTCCAGGTCAAAGCTGGAACAGTTACCCACTACACCCACTGATTATCATCTGAATACACACCCCATTGACTTTATAATTTAAAATGTAAAAATGTAGGTATCCACTTGTCTCCAGTGGGTCTGGAGTCCTACAACCCTCCTTTTCTTCTTGCCCACACCTGTCTTTTTGTGGTGGCATTCAGGTTTTAAGTCAGTCTATGATCTCTAGGGGTCCTGTCTTGAAAAGCGTAGTCTTCCATGAACACTTACTGTTGAACTAGTAGGGGTACGTGGACAGGGTGGAGTGAGGTCTAGAAGGTGGGTAAAGATCAAAATGTCGGCTAGTGGGAAAAGGAGCCCATGTAGAAAGCAGCTCTCAGAGGAAGCCTTACTTAGGTGGGTACTATATCACTTCTGTAGTATTTTGTTTTGCCCCAAGTGTTTAATTTGAGTTAGATTGCAAGGAAACATCAGTCAAAACCTAGTTAGGAACTTTCTATAAAATAACTAGTGTTGTGGCTCAGAAAGTGGGATCTCAAACACTGTTCCTTCGATGCTGAGGGATCATAGAACATACCAGAATGAGGTCCCTCTAGTCTCCTCTTGCTCCTCTCCCTCCAGAGTGAAGAGAAACACCCTGCAAATTATTCCTCTATCAACCTGACCTGATCCTCTAAGAAAGGAACACAATAAATTGCCTTTAGTCTTTCCCTACCCTCCAAATTTCTTTAAATAAAGAAAACCAAACATAAAGGCTCCCATCCATCCATCCACCCATTATGGTCTGCCCCACACTATTGTCCGTTATTTAGGTCTCCTAGAGAATCACCCACAATCCATTGTCTGTTGGGCTCTATGGACTTTGTCCTGGGCTAGTGTTTGTTTTGGAAACCCATGAAGTTCTTAAATCGTCTACTATCCGACATTCCCTCCTATGCTGTAGTAGAGGGACAGTTGAGTTTCTGAATCACACTGGGCTGTGATTTTTCCCTTTTACACATTAATACATTTTCATGCTTTTTGTTTGTTTAGTCAATCTTTGTCAGTTTATTCCTGTGACCCTTCTTCAGAGGGTATAGGAGAAATATTCCTTTGCCCCACACTGGGAATTTGGGAATGTGAACATTAGTCACTTTTATCCTTGGAATCCAGCAATCTAGAAAGTCCACAGACTTAAGATATCACAAGGTTGTTAGTCTCTTGTCTAAACTTTTTTTCTATCCATCATGCTGCACCAATATTCAAAAGAAATTTCCCATGTAAGAATTTTTAGCCCTTTTAATCCCAGCACTTGGGAGGCAGAGGCAGGTGGATCTCTGGGTTCATGGACAGCCTGGTCTATATATAGTGCTTTCCAGGACAGCCAGGGCTACACAGGGAAACCTTGTCTCAACCAGCCCCCCACCCCCAAAAGAGAATTTTTACCATTTTGCAATAAAACAGCATTGCTTGGCCACAGAGGCTCCCACTTTTTCTGTCTTATGTGCATCCCTGATTTACAGCTATGTAGATTAGCAGTTTGAAAATTCCATGCCCCCAATATAAAATAAGGGATCATGGATAGGATATAAGTAGTAGAACACTTTTGGTAGTGTTGACATAAGTGTTCCAAGACTTCATTGCTGTGTTTTTTGTTTTTGTTGTTGTTATATTAGGTTTTGAGTTCATCTCCTGATTAGCTGGGAGAGCAAGAGCCTTCATCTGTGGGAAAATCTGTATTACATAAATGTTTCTTAATGTATTTTATATATTAAGAATAGGAGAAATACGATTCTAGTTGTTAAGGTTAAAACTTGAATATTTTCAGTTTAAAATTCCCCTAGGAAAGAGTATCTGTGGAAATGTAAGAACTCCAGTTTGGAATTCTCCTCCTACGTCCCTGAATCCTGCTGCCGTCAAGGTTTTGCTGAGGAGCCATTTTCCAGGTCAGCAGCGCTGACCCTCTAGTGGTTACAAATTCAACCATTAGCCTGTGGACACATTAGTCAGCAGCTGCCCATCTGCTGGCTGCGTTAGACATTAACTGGTTCTTGGCCGGATGCTGCGCCCGGGCATTGGAGTGGCACTTATTTGAGCAATTCCCAGAATCTCTGAGAGCAGGAGGGCATGAGAGATCACCCAGTCCAAAGTCATTGTCTGTTCCACGCCATGCTTTCTTCCTCCCAAACTCCCAAACCTGAAGCGCTCAGGTAGAGCGGAACAAGGCCTTGTTCAGTTTTAGGACTCCTGAAGTCCAGTCGCAAACGGCCATTGACATTTCTGTCATCTCAGCCAAAGCTCCTGCCGGTTCACTCATTTCCTTCCTAACAACACATTGTGATAATTACCACCTGCCCTGAAGGGTCTATGAAACTAATGGAGCGTGGACACATGGTCTGTCCTCCCTTCGGAACAGGTTCTCATGTAACACCTAGCCTTGAACTTGCTCTGTAGCAGAGGATAACCTTAATCTTCGGATGTTCCTGCCTCCATCTCCTCCCGTGCTGGGAGCACAGGCTGTTCCACTATGTGAGTTTATGCGGTGCTGAGTACTGAACTGGGCTTAGTGCCTATTAGGCAAATACTCTACCACCTGAGTTCTACCCTAGATGCAATGCTTCACAAATTATCACCTTGTCAATCAATAAAGGGGGAAATGGGTGTTATCATAATTATGGAAGTATTACCAGTCCAAAGTCTAAAGAGCAGTAGGTAAGTTTAGATAAGGCAAGGTGAATACAAACACTGCGACAATTGTATGTGAAGAGTTCGACTTGTTATGTTGCCCGGACTGATCTTCAACTTTGAGTCTCAAGCAATCTTCCAAACTTCAGATTTCCAAGTAGCTAAGACCACTATCACCCAAGATGACATATATTTTGTGAATGTAAATTTTAATTCTAAAACATTTGAGAGCAGATATGGTGATATGCGTCTGTAATCTCAGCTATTTGTGAGACTGAGGCAGGGCGATAACAAGTTTGAAGCCATCCTCAAGTGTAGGTTATCAGTTATATGATCTTTGGCGAAAGTATCTTAAATTTGCTGGGCAGTGGTGGCATACACCTTCGATCCCAGCACTTGGGAGGCAGAGGCAGGCGGATCTCTGTGAATTCGAGGTCAGTCTGAAACCATATCTTGAAACATTGCCCCCCTCCCCCCAAATATCTTGTTTTTATGTAGATAAAAGTATTTATTCCTTTTGTCTCCATGTTTTCCTAGTAGTTTTAGCTAGAAACATTTTTTTTTTCTTATTGCTCTAGAGACCTGATTGAAATTTGGGAAAGCTGATGAATACTAGAATCTTCCCACTCTTCAGAAGAGTTCATGTGGCATGTTTATAACTTTTGTCTGGGATGAGATGCCACAAGGGCCTCTTCCACTTTGTGAGGCTTTCCTCGAAAGAGAGTGGGTCAATGATTGGGGTTCACCATGAGGGTGGTACTGGGGAACTGGGCCAAATGTGTGTATTTCGTCCCCACCTGCTTGGATTCTGAAAGGCCCCATGTACAGGCAATGTCTATAACCTGAGCTCAAGCTTGCCAGAAGGGCAGACTGGAAAATAACCAAGAGATAGCCATCCTACTCATGGACTTTTTTTCTTTTACAATTTTAATCCTTTTTTTTGTTGTTGTTGTTTTGGGCTGCATGGTGAGGGGGGGCACACAGGCATGTGTTACAGAGGACACTTGAATGATTTTGATCTCTCCTTCCACCATGTGGGTACCGGAGAGCAATCTCAAGTTGTCAAGCTTGGTGGCAGATGCTTTTTGGCTGAGTCATCTCATTGGTCCTCACGGACTTCTGAGGTGGGAAGAGTGCCCATTCACAGAGCCTCCTGAAACAAAGACACTGGAGTGTGCATAGCCTTCCTTGGTGTTGAGATTTTTGACTTTTCCCTTAATCCACACATATCTGGTTATAGAGAAATCCACTCATCCAATTTCTTTGTGCTTGTGTGTGTGTGTGTGTGTGTGTGTATGTGTGCGTGTGCACATGGGTAGGCCAGAAGATAACCTTGAATGACTGCTACTCCTCAGGCACCATTCACCTTGTTTTTTTGAGAAAGGTTCTCTCACTGGCCTGTAACTTGCCAAGCGGGCTAGACTGGCTGGCCTGGCACCTGCTGTCTTACCTCCCCAGTGCTGGGATTACAAACACAGACTAGCACCCTCAGACTTCTGTGTTTTCAGGTATATGTGGGGATTGACTCCAGGTCTTCAAAGCACTTCACTAACTGAGCCACATTTCCAGCCCTGCGCACCCCCTTCTGTGATCTCAGAATCCCACCCCAGGCTCTTCTCGGGGCCATCCTTTAATGCTTTCCAATTAATGGATTACAGTTGCCTCTAAAGTGCTTCCTCCCTCAACGTCTGCGATCTTACCCTCCACCACAGATTCTTTACAGGAGTGCTATTTTTAAGACTGAAAATATGACCGTGTCTCTTCCTTCTTAGGATTCTTCACTGTCTCTCTATTAACTTACAAGGCAGTGCCTACAACCTTCAGTTTATGTAGGGTCTGCTCTGATAGTTCGTTAACAGTCCTCTTTCATTGTCTGTTAACTTACACCCTTCCCCCACCACAGTAAACTATTTAAGAGAAAAAATATCTTCAAATCCAACTCCGGGGGCGAGGATATAATCTAGCGTTTGTGCCGCTTAGTGTGACTTTTCAACTTGACAGCGTCTACACTCACCGGGATATGGCCTCTGGGCACGCACGCAAGGGATCATCTTGACTTCTGTTAAACGGTATAGGAAGACACACACCTTGGCTGTAGATGGCTTCTCTTCCGGGGCAGGGGGTCTTGGACTACGTGAGACACAGGAAGCTTGCTAAACACCAGCAGGCATTCAAATGCTCTCTGCTTTGCGACTATAGACACGCGACCAGCTGCTTAACCTCCCTGCCAGGATGGGACTGAACCCTGAACAGTGGCGCAGCACTAACCTTTTCCCCTCTAAGTGGCCCTTGTCAAGGTGTTTTATTACAGTTAATAGGAAAAGAAATGAAGGTGGCATCTAAGTGCACATAATGAACAAACACGGAGACGGGTCATTAGTACTTAATTTTAATTAAAATTAACAGTTTAGAAGGACTGGAATAGTGTTTAACATCAACTTCTGAAAAAATCACATTTATATAAAAGAAATGAAACAGGCCAGCAGAAATCCAAAAAAAAAAAAAAAAAAAGGTGCAGCTTCCATTCCTGCACGTGGATGAAATGTGCTACTTGGATAATACTTAGGCTAGGCCAGAGCAGGAGGAGAAACCAAAGAGGGCAGACCCCCAGTCCGCATTTATTCTAGAGCTGGAATTCCCCAGTGGCCTTCAAATGTATTTAGTATATCGGACACGTAGATGCTCTTTGCAAACATGGCTGCCATGCATTTTAGCTACATACATTCTATTTGTTCCAGTCTTGTGTGAGCTCACTGGACAGCTCTCCTCCACACACAGTGCAACATTTGCACACAAAAAGCCCCCAGTGCTCACACTCACAGACAACAGGGGAAGTGAGTGTGTTTCTTTTTTCACCTTTATAGGGAACCATACTGTGTAGCTATTGTTCACCTTTTGGAGTACTTCTCATTTTGGTCATTTACATTAGAGCAAGAGAAAAAGTGACACTTGATGTGAAAGGTACTAACATAATTCCTAGACTGCTACTAACCAATAAAACACAGTTTTTTTTTAAAAAAAGTCCCCACCATGTCCATTGCGGCGGCAGTAACTGTATGAAAAGGAAAAAGCCTGTAAACATATAGAAAAGTTCAACTCTGTCTTCTAAACAAATTACAAAATGATTTTTGTTTTTATCCTTGAGTGTTATTTAAAAAAAAAAAAAATGTAAACCTGTGGACTTAGTTACCACAAGGACTTGCCCCGCTAAGCCCAGGTTTGACCTTAAAGTTTGGCCTGGGCCAGTTTGGCCTTCAAGTTTTCTCCAAGTTTGTCCATGAACTCAAATGTATTCAAGTAGTCAGAACGTTGTACGCTGGTGGGAGAAACAAAAAAAAAAGAAGGACATTTAGTTTTTTTTCCTCTGGAATGCTAGGAGGTAATTAAAAACAAATCCTAGCCATGCTATTCACACTTCTAGAAGAAGAGTGATTAATGTTAACTAGCTACAAATCTGTGGGCAATGATTGAGGTTCCTGGGCTGACCATGCTCAGGGC
>CABHPH010136385.1:0-10515 GCA_902168325.1 Peromyscus nudipes | reverse complement strand
GGGCAGCCTGCAGTGCAGCCACAGAAGTATGCATCCACAGGGCAGCCACAGGTGCATACATCCACAGGGCAGCCTGCAGTGCAGACACAGGTGTATGCATCCACAGGACAGCCTGCAGTGCAACCACAGGTGCTGTGGGATGTTCTGTATGACAAATATGTTAATAAATAAAGCACTGATTGGCCGGTAGCCAGACAGGAAGTATAGGCGGGACTAACAGAGAGGAGAATTGAGGAAACAAGAAGGTGGGGGGAGACACTGCCAGCCACCACCAGGACAAGCAGCATGTAAAGATGCCGGTAAGCCACAAGCCACGTGGCAAGGTATAGATTTATAGAAATGGGTTAGTTTAAGATATAAGAACAGTTAGCAAGAAGCCTGCCACGGCCATACAGTTTATAAGTAATATAAGCGTCTGAGTGATTATTTTATACGTGGGTTGTGGAACTGCCGGGTTTGGTGGGACCTGGAAAGAAGCTCTCCAGCAACACACAGGTGTATACATCCACAGGGCAGCCTGCAGGGCAGCCACAGGTACATACATCCACAGGGCTTCAATTCCAGATAATGCCAATGCGACCGAAACCATCCCACTTCTTATTTTTTATTCTTAGAAACCACAAAGCCCATCCAGGGCACAGCCATGTGTTTACCTACATTCCCATACAGTTTTGTATTCTTAAAACAGGCTTTAATGCTCTTATTTCCATCTGTGTCTTAATAAAAACAGAAGGCAATGGATTGTTTGGGAGAAGATTGCTAATAAATGCCTGAAGAACAGGTTATAAGACCTCTACACTGGTAAGAATGTTTCCAATGGACCTTTGAGATTTAAGTTAAGAAACATGTACTGAAGGGGTCTACCCCTTTCCTGGGCTACACCCATGGTGTCAGATCTCTGAGCTACGCTGGTAGGATGTGGTATTAGTTTATAGCTTAGTAGAATTTCCTTGTTATTTAAAATTTTATTTTTATACACTTTTAGGTGAAATATAATTGTATCACTTTCCTTCCCTTTCCTCCCTTCAGACGCTCCCAGGTCTCCCCACTCTCTAACTGATGGGTTCTTTGTCCCCAGTTATTATTGTTACATATATGTGCATATGTATGTACAAATATATAAATACAACCCTATGAGTCCATTTTTGTTGTTTGTGTGTATATGGTTTTAGGGTCCATTTTTATTGTGTGTATATGGTTTTAGGGCTGACTCCAGAATCTGAGATGAGATGTAGTAACTAGCTTTGACTTTGAGAGAAGATTCTGACTAACAGCTAATTTAGGTAGGACACTGGCTCCCAGGTCCTCAGAAAAACCCTGGCACCACAGGGACACTGGACTATTGGTTGCAGATACTTCAGGGAGGGATTATGCTGTCCAGATCGCTTATATTTATACTTATGCTGTTTCCTTTACTCATTGGTAAGTTAAAGAAAACAAAAGAATGGAATAACCTAGTCAGCAAGTTCCCTTCATTATCTACCCTTTCCCTAAAGATTTCTTTCTGTGTGTGCATGCACATGTCAGTGTAGGTGCCTATGCTGGAACCCCTGGAGTTGCACTTATAGGCAGTTGTGAGCCACCTCACCTGGGTGCTGGGAACCCAACTCACGTTCTCTGCAAGAGCAGTATGTGTTCTTAAGCACTGAGACATCATCCCAGCCTTTTCATTCTCTTTAAAAAATTAGTCTTATACACAGGAGTTTGATGGGCATGCCACTGTGCCTATGTTTTTCTCTGTGATCTATGACCACTCTCCTGCCACAGTGACAAGTGTGGAAATGAGTGGCTGTAGAAAGACTGGACATCTCGCAAAGCTCAGTAGGTTCTTTACCTGCTACCCGAAAATACACAGGTATTGTGCTGACCCCAGAAAAGAGGAACAACACATATAATTCCAAAGACGGGTGATTTAACCACAGAGTTCAGGGCATCTCACACTTACTTGGGTAAGCCTTTAATGCAAGCAGCCAAGTCCTTAGTCATAAAGCCAGCCTCGATGGTCTCAATGCAGACTTCTTCCAAAGCCTTTGCAAAGAAGCTGAGCTCGGTGTTGTTATCAAGTTTTGCTCTGTGGGCTAACCCCCGGGACCAGGCAAAAATCGAAGCTACAAAAAGAAAAGAAGTCTATATTTTTATCACTCCAGTTACGGGGATTCCAAGTATTTCACTCTTTCCAGAGATGGTGCAGGTTTTTGTCTAGGTGACGGGCATCATGAGATGCTATAAACTAGAGACAAGTTTTAGGATAGTTGGAAATATTTTATCTGAAGCCCCATTAGAGAGATTTATCCCTTTGGCCTTAAGTGACACTTCACTGTTCTAGGGGTAAAGGCAAATGCTTTTGAAAACACTCCTCTCTGTAATGTCTACTCTCCAACAAAACAGATCGACCTTATGTATTTTAAAGGACATTAAAATAGCTCCTCATAGCTGGCCATGGTGGCACACACCAATAATCCCAGCCTTTGGGAAGTAGAGGCAGGGGGATTGCTAAAAGTTCAAGGTTAGCCTGTGCTATATAGGGAAGTTCTAGGCTAGCCTGGAGTACATAGTGAGACCTTGTCTCATCACCCACCACCCAAATAAAACAAAGTGAAACAAAATACAACCCCCAGCACTACACTAATGAATCAGCAACTTGGTGATGATTTCACACAGGAGACTCTAAGTATCAAAGGTACGTGTCTCAGTTCCTGTGAGATTGCCTTTGAAGACTTCCCTGGCTGGAAATCAGTCAAGTACAGCATCTTACCAATGGGGTTGGTGGACGTCTCCTGTCCCTTCTGGTACATGCGGTAGTGACGTGTGACGGTGCCATGGGCAGCCTCTGCTTCTACCGTCTTACCATCTGGGCAAATCAGCACACTGGTCATCATGCCAAGGGAACCATAACCTGTAAGTGGTAGAGCATGAAGTGTTGGATCCAACTGCATGAACAGCACTGATCTAGAGTAAGGGGCTTGACGATGACAGATTATGATAAACCTGGCACATATGTGTACAACCATCAAGAATGCTTCTGCCCTTCAGAAAACAGGATCCCAGCTTCAAGTCTGAGTCAACCTGTCTGGAAAGGCAACTTTATTCTCTTAGGAGCATCTTCTGTGATAGGGGACCACCTATACTTCTGTGGCTTCATGCTTTTCCTGCCTATAAAATTGGAGAATAAAAACACCTACTTCACCGAGTTGTTGTGGGATTGGAGGAATATACACATAATCATGACTATGTGGTTGCATACCTATTCCTTAGAACAGAACTTCCTATCAAGTAAGAGCCCACTCCATTGTTCTTATGTGGAGAGCATGTTCTTTCCGGAGAATGAAAGTGAGTTATCTGCTGCCCCCACATGGCTCACCCTTGCTGGGGCGGGGAAGAAAAGGCAGATTAAGAGGAAGATGGGTTGGATGCAGGGACATCCCACTTGCTTTCTCTGTTCAGTACTCTTGACATTTCTGTAGTGTCCTACTCAGAGAACCTGACTCCAACATTTAAGTCCATGCAACTGCCTTTTCTTTTCATGCATTCTTTACTTGCTTACAAAGTACCTCTGTCACTTTTGCTGTTCTCCCATGAGCACCTAATGAAGTAGATGATACAAACATAATAAACAGTTTACAAACAGGCTATTTTTTTTTTTTTTTTTTTTGGTCTGACACCAAGAAGATGTCTTTTTTTATTTTACTCTTTGGTCATACTATTTTTTTTTTTATTATTTACTTGGGGTGTGTGTTTGTGCATGCACGCACACCCATGTACATGTGGAGGTCAGAGGACAACCTTTTAGAGTCGCCTTCGACCGTGTGGATCCTGGGAACTGAACCGCATCACCAGGCTTGGTGGTAGATGCCTTTCTTTGCCTACTGAGCCACAGTTATGAGCCCATATTGTTTGGGTCATCTTTGACTTCAGTGAAATCCATCTTTTCTCTTTTTAACTTGTTATCTCATACATTTGGTGATTAAAAAAAAAAAAACACAAAACTCAAACCAAATTTGAGAATCACTCAATTTCTCTATCGTCATACCTCACGGTGAGAATGTAAAAAGAGAACCAAGGTGCTAGCAAGGAGTAAAGCGAGGGACCCCTAACCACCAAAGGACGGATCCCCGAGAGCTCATTATCTGTCAACAGGTCCTAAGCATGCTCCTGAGGAATTGCCATTTCTCTTCCCACCGCCTATCTGTACCAATCTAAATCTATTCATGCTGATCTAATAAGGGATCCTTATTTTGAAATTGGCAAGCAAAGGTAAAAGGAAAGATGCCTCTGTGTGGGATCAGTAGCTGTCTCCAGTCACTGTGCTGCCCTGGGGCTTCAGATGCACAGGACTGGAGAGGTCAGTACTCACTGACCTGTGTTCCACCCAACTGTGGCCTCACGGCTCCTACCCTGTGTGTCTACCATGGATGCAGGGACTTAGCTCATAGTACTAAGTACTTAGACAAGTACTGTGTGCACCTTTCCCAGATCTCTGAGGGCAAGGAATGGTTTCCCTTATCCACCATGGCAAAGACTGCTCTTTCCTCTGTCCACTCAGCGTAAATGTTTGAGATTTTAGAAAGCCAGACAGAGGGTACAGAAAGTTGTATAACCCACATATCTGATACTAAGGCTCTCTTCCGTTGGGCTGGTCTACTGGTTTTCAAACCGATGAAAGAGACTCAGCTTTCACAAGAGCAAAAGCAGTAGCTCCCCGGGAAAAGCAAACATAATTGACGCTAACACAAACATTCCTCTGGGGAGATTCAGGTTCATGAAGTTCTCTTGTGCAAACCTCAAACCAAAGAGCAATTTGGTGCTGAGGAAGTCAGGGAATTGATGTGGATTGATTTGGCCCTCACACCTGGCACAACCACCCTGGTTCTTGGAATTTCTGTGGACAGCATGGGCTTCGCTCACTTCCTCTGTGTTAGAAGCTAAGCACCACACAACTGTTTTACAGAGCATCAGAACAGCCTTCAGGGCTGGCAGCAGGGGCATGCTTAGGACCCGCTGCCAGATGAATAAGCTCTTGGAGACCCCATCCTTGGTGCCGGGGTCCCTCACTTTACTCCTCCTTCTTGGTTTTCTCTCTACATTCTTCTGGTTGTTTCTTTGAGACAGAGCTTCTCTCTGTATCCCTGGCCGTCCTTGAACTCGCCGTGTAGACCATTCTGGCTTTGGAACTCAAAAGAAATCCACTTGCCTCTGCCTCCTGAGATTAGGGGTGTGCACCATCACGCCTGGCCTCTTTTCACTTTCTCACTGTGAGAAGATAGGGAAATTCAGACTGACTGGAAGCTTTGAAACTTCAAGTAGGGTAAAAGGCTGCGGTGCGTTACCAGTGTAAGGCTGGAGCCAGGAATGTCAAACCACTTTGGAACTTCCTGTGTGACCTTGAACAAAGCCACTTTCCCAGGAGGAGCTGGATTCCCTTACCTGAGAAGAGTGCCTCCAGGCACCCCAAAGTGCTAACATTTCATCACTTGCCAATGGAGGATTAAGAAATTCCCTTATCACACCTGAGAACTCTGTGGAATGACCTCACTGCCAGCAGCCACGCGCTTCCTCTACCCGGGTCTCTGGCTGTTTACCTTGGGCTACTGAGTCCGACTGCACGTCGCCGTCATAGTTTTTACAGGCCCAGATGAAGCCTCCCTCTGACTTCATAGCTTGGGCCACCATATCATCAATGAGCCTATGCTCATACCAGATCTTCTGAGCTTCAAACTGGGATTTGTACTGCCTAAAACAAACAAACAAACAAACAAACAAAGGAAAGAAAGCAAACATAAAACAGAACTAGTTTTATTAGGGATGCCATTTGCAACTCCCCAAAGGGACAGGAAACATTATTTTAGTAGTCACAGACTTGGGACTGTAGTCTTGGGACTGTTTGTGTAGATACACAAACTTGGGACTGACAGACATGTGCTTAGATTCCTACCAATCACCTTCTGATGGTGAAGCCTCAAACTGGTCATCTCTAAGAACAATGCTCTGTCTTATGAATGAAGGTCTAAGAATTAGGTGAGAAAAACTGATTCTCCCAAGTACTTCTTTATGCCCTATCATTTTTAATAAAATGATCAGATTCTGAGATTTAACTTATTTTAAAAATATAATAAAGGGGGAATAGACTGTTTCACTGCTTGATACATTTCAGGACTAGGACACACTCTGGATAGTGCCCAGGTCTGTTATAGACGGGCAGTAGGACGAATCATCTCAATGCTTCTAAATCCCTGCCCCCCCCCCCCCAACACTTGCTCTAACAGGGAGTTATGCCATGTTATGAGTTGACACATGCATGCCTTTTGTGTGGATGAAATGAAAACTGTTATACCCTAAGACAATGACAGCTTAAAGCAGACCTTTCGATCGTAGCAAAGGTCTTTAGAAAAGAAACAAACTGGGTCTGCCTCAGAAACTCACACTTTTGAAATATCAGTACTTTATAACATAAGTGGGCTACTTTGTTCAAACATTAAACAACCTTCCCCCTACCAAAAAAGAAATGTATGCCCCTGATTTAAGAACACATTTATCCTCTAAGGGCACCTCAGAGGGGTTTCCATCCAGTCCTGCTAAACTCAGATTTGCCATTGCCTAAGGTAAGGATCGGTGATGACACTCTCTCAGTTTGTCCCAGGGGCCACACCCTAGATGCCAGCCTACTTGAAAAACAGAAAAAGGAACACAAGAGCTGTAGTTACTTGTCATAGATCTCCTGAAAGATGTCTTTGAAGCGTCCATCATACTTCTTCAGAATAGTGTTTTTGGTGCTTAGATACAAAGGCCAGCCCTTGGACAGAGCCATTTGGAAGGAACTGTGTGCAAAGTCTTCAATTGACTTGTCCTGGTTGTACATGCCCATGGCAACACCGCCACCTTCTGTGGGGAGGAAACCGCCAAGAACAAAGAGAAGAAAGGTAAGGGTGGTGGTATCTGTAGCAGGGCTAAAATGACGCACAATACCCAAGGACCAATTTCTCAGCAGCCATGACTGGGCCAGCACTGTGAAATTCCCGGTGAACTTCCAACCTGAACAGGCAGGCTATGGCACAGGCACAGAGGGGAGGCATTTGTGTTAGGTAAGGATGTTCTAAGGTATTTTGGGAAGGGCAACAGCAGTAAGAAAATCATATGGTCTTTAAGACCCTGAAGAGGGTAGGCATGGAGGCCCACATCTTTAATCCCAGCTCTTGGGAGTCAGAGACAGGCAGATCTCTTGTGAGTTTGAGGCCAGTGTGGGCTACATAAGTAAATTCCAGGATAGCCAGGGCTACACAGTGAGACTCTGTCTCAAAAAAAAAAAGGGGGGGTAGAGGAGAAGGACAAGTAAATTGGAACTCTTTACACATTTTAACAATTTCCAACAAGTATTTAATTTTTTAACTGTGCATATATGATATCTATGTTTGTGTGTGTGTGTGTGTGAATGTGGGGTGTGTGTGTGTGTGTGTGTGTGTGTGTGTGTGTGTGTGTTTGAATGTGGTGCCTGTGTGCCATGGCACTCATGGAGGCCAGAAGACAAATTCTGGTGGGAGGCTTTGTCTTCTGCTGCTGCAGGCCGGACCTCTTCTGTTGCTTGCTGCTGCATACCTCAGATTAACTAGCTCATGAGCTTCTAGAGTCCCTGGTCTCTGCTTCCCATCTCCCTGGAGGGGCACTGGGGTTACAGACGTTTGCTTCCGTGACTGGCTTTCTATGTGCATCCTGAGGATTTGAACTCAGGTGTGCACAGCACAAGTCCTTTACCCCATGAGTCGGTCACCCTGCCAGTTCCCAGCGTGCATTTTAAACTTAGGTATACTCGATCTTCAGACACAGAGAGATCTGCATTTTAATTACGGGGTAAGAATCTTCTCATTTCCTGGGGGACACTGAACACACCTATAGTAACTGGTAGAAATACTTAGGCTATGTGTCATCACCGGGGCTTCATGACTCTTATTAATTGACCTCGGTTATTACTGAAAGTCAGAACCTGAATCCATGCCAAGACCCCAGGCTGACTTGGCTGAGAACGTGAAAAACACTAAAACCCGCAGAACTCGATTCTATCAGAGCAATATTGCTTAGAGGAGGCAAGGCAAACAGAAGCGATGGGAGCGCCATGTGAATGCTTTCATTCGTGGACAGTTTCCCCTAATGAGCCTTTGAGATAAATCTGTGTGTGTGTGTGTGTGTGTGTGTGAGACTGTGTGCACATGTGTGTTTATGTCTGTGCACACCACTATGTGTGGAGGTCAGGACAACTCAGGGTGTTGGTCTTCCACCTTGTTTAAGGTGGGGTCTCTTGTTGCTAACTGCTGTAGAGCCCGGGTAGGCAGCCTGTGAACTTCCAGGGGTTCTTTCTCCTGTCCCTGTCTCACTTCTTGTCCTAGAGCACTGGGCTTACAGTCATACAACTGTCCTTGGCTTTGATGTGCGTTCTGGGGATTCAAACTCAGGTCCTAAAATCTGTGTGGCCGGTGCTTTACCCACAAAACCATCCTCCCGTCCCTTAATGCACTTTTTTCCATCTTTTTTTGGCTTTACATTCAGCTCTCAATTTCAAAAGACACTTGAAGTGTTTACAAAGCTATTTTTGTTATCATTACGGATTCCCAAAAAGGCAAAAAGAAAATAACTTAGCAAATAACGAAATCAATTCTAAGTAGAATTCTAAGCCTGACAGAGCAAGCACAAGGGTACAGGACAGGAGATCTGAGCACTTAACTTCCACAATTCACAAACAACTGATGGCTGACACTTTTCCCTCTAAGGAAAAACGCATACTTACACCCTTGGCTTTGTCTCTGCATTTTCACCTAAGCGGTCAGGCTCACCCCCTTGTGTCTAGCTGTGCCATGGGAAAACATGGAACTAACTACTTTTCTATTTTGGACTCTGATGGTCCTCAGAAATGTTGTAGATTCGGGTTGCCTTTTAAGGCAGTTTTTACAAAACAGTAACCAGGTTGCTGAAGGCCCCTGTTAAGATGAAATGCAGCTTGGAGGGACTGCACATACCTTCGAAGTTATGCACCATGTACGTCACCGTCTGAGTTCCATCTTTTGGTGTGTAGGTTATCTCTACTTTTCCAGGCCCGGGAACAACAAAATCAGTTGCTCTGTACTGTGAAGAGGGAAACACATATTACGAAAGGTGCCCCATCAGGAATTGTTCAGGAGCTGGAAAAATAGATTATATAGCCAAACACAGCAGTGTAACTTGACGCTCTTTGGTTTCAAGAGATAGGGTTATGAGGGGTCCAGGGAGTCCCACTAGTTAGTAATAGTGCATGTTGAAGATTAGCAAATCTTCACCAGGAGCCCACCACATATATGGTGATTTTATGAGCATCAATTCAGAGAGGCCAGAGACTAACGTAAAGTTCTGTCTTAGCTTTGTGTCTGTTGCTGTGATCAAATACCCCAATAAAAGCAATTTAGGGAGAAAGGGTTTCTTTCAGCTCAGTCCCAGGGTATAGTCCCCCACATCGGGGAAGTCACACAGCAGAAGCTGGGGAGGCCATATCACACATAATCAGGAAGGGAGAGTAATGAATGCATGCTTATGCTCAACTTGCTCTCTCATTCAGTCCAAGGCCCAGTGTGGGAAAATGGTGCCACCCACATTCAGGGAGGACCTTCCCACTTAAACTAACTGGGTTAAAAAACCCTCACTGACAAGCTCTAGACATTTCCTTATTGCAACTCCTTTCTCAGGCGATTCTAGACTGTGTTAAACTGACTATCACACTATCCCTCACAGACATTTTTGTTCAGGGAGCTCACAGCCACATAAAGACAAATACAGGAGAGAGCTACTAAAGACGTTCCGAGTGTCAGAAGTGGGGGAAAATGAGACCACGAAGAAAGATGATCTTGGCCATGGTCTGGAGGGAAGGCTGGAGGGAGACGCCAACACCACCAGCTCTGGTGCTGATGACGTCAGCAGAGCCTGTGTTGTGTCCTGATTCTAAGCTAGAAGTCCAATGCTGAGCAAATTTCATTCTGACACAGGTTTTTCAAGAAGGGACTGGGGAAAGAAAACACCAGGTCAAATGGCCCGGCAGGTGACCTGCTGTCAGATTTTCAGGGCCTTGTCGTTCTCTGTGGTGATCATTATTACTACAGTCACAAAAAGCATTCATTCTGGAAGCAGCCACGGCAGACTGACGGCCCCAGGTTAAGGCTGTTCAAAGGCCAGGTACTTCCCAGACGGGTACCCAGCACATACCAGGCACCCACAAGTCCTTGCTGCGTGGGGTCTTTTTCAGTGATCTGTTTTATCCAGTGACGAGCATTGGGCATCAGCGGGTGCCAGCCATACCTGTTGCTTTACAGTAATCTTAGCCACAGTGTGTAAAAGAGCAGTCAGATAACAGAAAAGATTAAACACTTCTGTCGAAGAAAGTACTTTATTATGGTAATTGAGGCATTGATGTGCCCTAAAATACTTTGTTCAGATCTTCAGGTCTTTGAACATTTAACAGTGAGTCAACATGCTGTTTCCAAAAAAAAAAAAAAAAAAAAAAAA
>CABHPH010136384.1:21126-34192 GCA_902168325.1 Peromyscus nudipes | reverse complement strand
TCCTCCTCCTCCTCCTCCTCCTCCTCCTCCTCCTCCTCCTCCTCCTCTTCTTCTTCTTCTTCTTCTTCTTCTTCTTCTTCTTCTTCTTCTTCCTTTTTCCAACTTGATACAGACTAGAGCCATTGGGAAGAGGGAGCCTCAGTTGAGGAATTGGCTCCCTTAGATTGGCCTGTGGGAATGTGTATGGACATTTTCTTGATTGATGATTGATGTGAGAGGGCCCAGGCCACTGTGTGTGGTGCCATCCCTAGGCAGGTGGTCCTGGGGTGTATAAGGAAGCAACTGAGCAAGCTTTCCTCCCTGCCTTGGCTGTAACTTGTAAGCCAAATAAACCCTCTCCTCCCCAAGTTGCTTTTGCTCATGGTGTTTATCACAGCAATAGAAACAACTAGATTATAATATAATAACATGACTATACATTGAAAAAATATTGTCCACATCAAGACACAAACAAACAAACAAACAAACACCAAGCAAACTATGGTAGACAAGTTTTTCAAGATCAACAGATTCACAATTAGCTGTGGTGACACATACCTGTAATCCTAACACTTGGGAGGATGAGGCAGGAGGATCGAGAGTTTGAGGGAAGCCAGAGTTACATAATGAGCTCCAAAGTAGCCTGGGCTGTAGGATAAAATCTTGTCCCCTAAACAATAAAAACAAAACTCCAAACAACAACAAACAATAAACAGACTCAGTGTCTTTAACTATCTGGTAACATGGAAAGGAGGAGGGAATGGAATGTTCCAGTAATTCTAGAGTGAAAGAAAAATAAAGAAAATGTAAGAAACATAATAATGGCATTAATGTTTCAAATAAACCTATGGCAAAATATTATTTTAGTTTTACTTAGAGAACTTTCCAGAAGCGTTGGATACCAGATGATTAATTCTGTTGGTGTCTTGATGTTACTGTGGTTAAATAATAAGCTAGTTCCTTCTTTTGAGATGCCTGATGAAGTATTTAATAGTAAAATGACTTGGGACTTCATTGTTTTAAAATATTCCAACTTGAAAAATGTGAATGTAGATTAAAAGGTGTGGAAAAGTGTTGGTGGTTATTGAACCTGGATAATTGGTCTCTCAAGGTTTGTTGTACTCTATATTTGGGAATTTGGAAACTTTTATTTAAAAAGTTAACATTGAAGACAACTATATACTTTAATTTTAAGGCATGGGAAATAGTTTGTGATAAATGTACTCAGAGCCCATCAGGTCTTTGCTTTCTGTAGAGTCTAGCAAAAACAGTTTTCTTGGAGTTATTTGATTTAGTCTCATTGGAAAGGAGTTTCTATTTGCAAAGTTCAGCATGTTTTATCTGAAGTTTAAAATAGGTATGTTTCAGGGACTTTTAAAAGGTCTTGAAAAAAAAATCTCTAAGTGCAGTGATACCAGCAAGCTAAAAGAGATGGAAAAGATTTATAATAGCTCAGGGCTGGGGAGATGGTCCAGTGGATAAGAGCACCCATTTTGCAAACACAAGGACCCGAGGTCAAATCCACAGCACCCATGTAGAAAGCTGTGCATGGCTGTTTGTGTAACCCCAGCATCTGAGGCTGGAGACAGGCAGTGCCTGGGAACTTGCTGGCCAGCCAGCCCAGCAGAAGTGACAAGCTTCTACTTCAGAGAGAGACCTTGTCCCACTGTGAGGAGTGAGAAGACAACTGATGTCTTCCTTTGCCCTCTGTGTACATGTGATTGATGTGCATGGGCATCTGCACATGCTTACTCACATGCATGTAACACACACACACACACACACACATAGACACAGACACACACAGAAACACACACATACACAAACACAGACACACACAGACACAAACACAGACACACATATAGACACACATAGACACATACATAGACACACATAGACACATACATAGACACACATAGACACAAACAGACACACACATAGACACACATAGACACACACAGACACAAACACAGACACACATGTAGACACACATAGACATAAACACAGACACACACATAGATACACACAGACACAAACACAGACACACATATAGACACACAGACACACAATACACACACACACACACACAGGCACAGACACACACACATGGGTGTGGGGGGTGGGGAGGGGAGAGTTACACTATCTCTTACTGACAAAGCAGTTATTTCTTCTATGTTCCCCCTTTCTTATTATAGGTGGTGAACAATTACTTTTTTGTGTTATTAGACACCCCAGCTCTTCCCAGCTTCTTTTTTCTTTTTTTAAAATTTATTAATTTATTATGTACACAGAAGAGGGTGCCAGATCTCATTACAGATGGTTGTGAGCCACCATATAGGTGCTGGGAATTGAACTCAGGACCTCTGGAAGAGCAATCGGTGCTCTTAACCTCTGAGCCATCTCTCCAGCCCCTCTTCCCAGCTTCTTACGTTAGAAGAAAATGGTCTGCCTGTAGTCAGGTCCTTTTTCCCCTGCCACAGACAGGGTCTCACCGTGTAATCCATCCTGGCCTCAGACTTATGATCCTTTTGCCTCAGCTTCCTGAGTTCTGGGATTATAGGCATGTGCCACCATGCCTGGCTCATTCTCTGTCTCTCAGTGTTTACTTACCTTTCTTTTTTTATTAGGCTATGTTGTACAAAAGAGTACAACACAACATGCTAATACATGCATATAAGATGCACTGGCCATAATCACCATCGCCACACTTATCCCCACCACCTCCTGCTGTTTCTTCTTCTACTTCATGTCTTTTTATATTAGTTTTGGAGTCTACATATGACACAAACATGTGACACGTGTCTTTCTGAGTCTGACATATTTTGCTTAGTATGAAGATCTCCAGTTCCATCCATCTTCCTGCAAACAAGCAACATGCTTTTGTTCTTCTTAATGGTGGAACAGGTCATTTTCCTGCAACGTCCTTCTGAGTGGCACCAACCCCAGGAACCTTAAGGTCAAAGAATCATGAATTGTTATATGAATGGTGCCCATAAAACCTGGATATTCTTGACATTAGAAAAAAAATAACTCGGGGTAATATATATATTTTTTTCTCTAATACAAATCAACCAAGCAGAACATGCTTGGTTCAGTGGAACATGTATAAGCATGGTGTGGTTCCTGACTTTAATTGGCTCAAGGATTTAGCTAAAAAGTCTAGGTGGGGCCACAGAAAGTTTTGAAAGGGTCACAAAGGGTGGGCGAGATGGTAGAATGTTCCTGAAGGATGGTAGCATTTTGTCACTGAGTTCAGAATCAAGTTGAGACTTATTTCTTTATTTAGGTTTGTGACCTGATATCTATTATATAACTGCCGAGCTGTAAGACCTGTCATCATAATGACACCAAAAAAGCAGAGTTCTTTTGTGTTGCTTTCAGGAAGTTAGTAGAAAAAATAATGTAAGACATGTGCGAGCAGAGGCAGCGGAAAATTGCAGTGAGGCTCGGAAGAGGTCACTTCTGCCCAAAGCCTCTGTCTGGAACACTGCCGCGTGCATGGGGGGAGGGGGGGAGACGACGACGACGGTGGTGGTGGAGATGGGACAGCGCCCTCTATAGGCCAGAGGACAGTCTCAGGTGTCAATCACTTTCTTTTGTCATTACATTTTTTTTTTAAATTATTAGTCTGCTTATTTATATTTAGTGTGTTTGGGGGGAGGCACACGTGCCTGAGTGTGCACATGCCACAGCACACACATGTAGAGGTCAGAGGAGCCCAGGGATTGAATTTAGGTCATCAGAGTTGGAGGTAAGTGCCTTTCCCCATCTTACTGGCCCCACCTTCGTTTTGAGACAGTGTCGCTCGTTCAACTAGAACTTGCCAAGTAGAGCATGCTGCCTGGCAAGCAAGTCCCAGAGATCCCCCTGTCTCTGCTTCCCCAGTTCAGGATTACAAGTATGTGCCACCATACCTGATTCTGGCTTAAAAAAAACAAAAAACAAAAAACAAAAAAACAGCAACATACATGGACTCTTGAGATCAAGCTCAGGTCCCCATGGTCGCAAGGCAAGCTCTTTGCCAATTAAGCTGTCTCCCCAGACTCCAAGCTGAATTTTGTAGATCTCCCCTGGGTAGTTTCTCTAACTGGACTGGGTAAAAGGAAACATCCCTAAAGCCCCGTGGAAACAGCTTTCCCTGTGATTAGAGAGTTGGGGAAGTGGGTAAGCGAACTACAAACTGCAGTGAGGTTGCTCAACTCCCCAAGTGCTCTGGTTCACTCACACTAGACTCTGTCCTCAGTTATCTCTGACCTTTGGCATGGGGACACTTAGCTCCTTATCAGTAAAATGGGGCCAGTACCAGCTCCCTTGGAGGACTGCGGTGTTTAAATGAGCTCAGGGAGAGAAAGGACCTATCAGGCTGCTGCTGTGCAAAGGATACTGGCGATTGCTGGGGGAAGGCTAGCTACCAATGAATGCATGATTAGTATCTTAGGATCTTAAGGCAATGAGGAGACACAGAGAAAGGGACACAATGGAAGATGCCCCCATGTTGAAGGTTGCACAGAAAATCCTGATAAATCGTGACACATGGAAACTATTCCTGATGGTTGAGTCTGGTTCTAATTAGACTCTTCAGAATGTGACAGCGCCTGCTTGCTGGAAGAGTTTACTGTGGAGGGATTACCTCCGGAAGTGCATGTTGGGTTCTGGGAAATGTCTACTGGCATAGGAATTGATGAACATAGACACTGAGCCTTCTCCTAAGGTCATCCCTGGTACCCTCCCCCCACCATTGCCTTCCAGCTCCATGCTACACTAGTCACTGGTCACTGTCTTCCAGCAGCTTCATTCCCAAGTCTGCCAGAAGTACAGCTAATACCAAAGTAGCCTTTGTAAGTTCCTTATAAATCGCCCAGATTGCCATGGAAACAAATGGGGAAGCGGTAGAGCCCCGAGGAGATGTCCTTTGCTTAATTGCTGATGAAGATATGTGAGTGGAAAGGAAATTTCAGGTCTGAGAACATGAGAGATCTGTTCACAAAGAGGAAATAGAAGGCTCGAAATGACACCCAGGAGGGGAGGACCCCAAACAGCACTGCTGCAGTCAAAGGCTCCTTGGATGCATTTTGACGGTAGAGTTTAATGAACAGGACTGTCAGATTCCTGCTGGAGTCGGGAAAAAGCTCAGGTTACAGCGAGTATTAAGAGATTAAACGAGGCCTCCGGGCGGGGGGACAGGGTACACAGAATGGTCAGTGTGTACTTCTTGGCTCCATTTTAAATCCCTTTAAATGTATTACCTGTAGTTTTGTCAAGGATTAGGTCAGAATGTAGAATGTTTCCTAACTTTTAGAGAACTTAGTTCATGTTCATGTCCCCCTCTTGCTATTGAAAAACACCAGGTATCCATCCACAGCACAAACCCCAAGGTATTCTAACACCCGAAAACCCCTTTATTCCTTTACACTGATTTAAAGCTTAAACATGTGGCAGAGAACAAAATTAAACTATATCTGAAAACCACACTTTTGTTCAAAATGTTCTGGGTAAGGACTACAGGCCTTTAGAATTAATTTCTGTAGAAACTCTGGCAAAAAGCAATTTGTAAAAGCTGTAGGTTATTAAGGCTTGACAAGGAAAGTGCTATTGTATATAATTTCAAGACACACCTAATTGTCACTGTCTAGTTACAGAGCTAGTGTGAGAGTGACCTTAATTCTTCTTGAAGATTAAGAGCAGAATAAAACAAAATGGAATACCAATCAAGATGGGTTAGTGCTCAGGGTTATTATGATGGTGTTGTTTCCAGTAACTAGCCGAGCCCAAATTCTGTTTTATGACTCATTCCTCCTCTGCAAAGGGCTCTTGACCCGACAGCAAGACTCAGAGTGCAAAACAGAGCAGAAAACAGAGCTCCGATCTCCTCAGGCCTGAAGATAATTGATACTAGGAAAAGACCACTTATTTGGAATCCACTGAATGTGGGATCAACATGTCATGGTAAACAAAATAAAACACATTTGATAGGTATAGTTTCTGGATGCCAAAATGAAAAAAAGTAAATGAATTTATTACTCTTTTTTACTGTTAACAAAAATCTTTTATTTATTTTTAATTTTGTGTACACGTGTGTTTGTGTGTATATGCTCTGGTATGTGGATGTCTACAGAATCCAGAAGACCATGTTGGATCCTCTACACCTGGAGTTACAGGTAGCTCTAAGATGCTGGGAACTGGGGCAACAAGCACTCTGAACTGCTGAACCATTTCTCCAGTCCCCCAAAAATTCTTTTTAAAATGACAGTTGTATTCTAGGTCATTTGTACAAAAAAAAAATCAGGCTTTATTTGAAGGACATGGAAACCTCTGGTGGTCCTCAGTGAACCTTACTCCTTGGTATTGGCACCTGGGGGGCCTTTCACATTCTGACCTTGGGCTTGGCCATGTGGCTAACATTGACGGGAGAACAGGAATTCCAATGATGCATGTACAGGCTTGATGAGTCCTTGCACATTGAGGCTTCTCTTCTGGAAATGCTTTTCTTTTCCTCCTCCTCCCCCTTCCTCCTCGTGTTCAGCCTTCTCCTCCTCCTCTTTGTCTTTTTGTTGTTGTTGGAGACGGAGTCTCACTATGTAGTCCTGGCTGGCCTGGAACTCACTATGTAGACTAGGCTGGCTTTGGTCCTAGAGATCATCCTGCTCCTATTTTCTGAGTGCTGGGATTAAAAGAGTATGCTACCACACCCAGGTTCCTCCTCTTCATTCTGTCTTTAACTCCTTCCTCTTCTGCTTTTCTTTTTCCTTCAATATAGTCTTGCTATGTATCCTAGGCCGGCCTTGAATTCAAGGTCCTTTATCCTTAGCTTCCCAAGTGCTCTGATTACAGATGTATGCCTGCATGTCTGACTCAGAATGGTTCTTTAGGGAATCTGTCTTCCATGTTACGAGAAAGCTCAGTAAACCATGTAGAGAATCCTACTTGGAGAAGAACCGAATTCCTCTTTATCAACATACCTTAATGTCCAGTCATGCGTGTGAGCCCATTTGGGACAGTATAGATATCCCAACTTTAAGTCAACAAACAGTATGTGAAGTACCATAACCTATTGACCAACCCACAGGGATGTAGGAGGCAATTAATTGTTATAAGCTAGGCTTATGCAGCAATAGAAAAGAGTAGCATCCTGCCATAGGATGTGGCATTGGCTTTGTGTGTGGCAGAGAAATAGCTTAGAGAAATAGGAAGGGACTGTTTTAGGGAACAACCAGGAGATTCCACTGGCAGCTGGAGAAAGAACCAAAGCTGTGCATTAACATAGTTTGCACGACTGTCCCTTTGCTACCATGGGAACAGAAAGTTCAGTGAATGTGGCGATCAGGAGATCTCCCAGCAGGATGGGGAAATGCGTTGGAAAGATATAGAAGAAACAAGTAAGCTAAAGTCAGAACTGTTTACACTTCAAAGAGAATTTCAAACTAAGAAGGAGCTAAAGTGTCCAGTCTTTTAAGAAAATATTTGCAAAATAAGAAATGACTTTGAGATCATTATGGTGGCATGCTCTTTTAATCCCAGCCCTTGGTAGGCAGAGGTAGGCAGACCTCTGTGAGTTGGAGGGCAGCCTGGTCTACATAAACAGTTCCAGACCAGCCAGGGCTATGCAGTAGGACCCTTTCTCAAAAACAGCAGCAGCAACAACAAGACCCCCCAAACCTCAAACAAACAAAAACAAAAATAAACAAACAAAAGCCCCCAAACAATAACAACAAAAAGATAAATGACTCTGGTTTGAAAATGGAATCAGAGTACTGATGGGCTGGGGGTGTGGCTCAGTGGCAGAGCGTTTACTGAGCATTCACAAGGCCTGGAGTTCTGTCCCCAGCACCACAAACAGTGGATTGATGAATCAGTTGATTGACCAGCAGATAGATCAGGATGCTGGCAGCAAAATGTAGCTCCAGTGTCAAAATCTCTGTTAAGATATAATGAAGACTTAAGGACTGTATTAAGATCCTTTTGGGCAAAAGACTTGTAAGGATCTTAAGAGTATTTACCCCAATTTTCATCTCTCTTAGACAGGATGGGATTAAATATTTTAAAAAGATTATATCTATTTTTGTCTGTATGTGTGTGAGAAAGAAAGAGTGTATATGTGTGGGTGGGTATGTGCCATCAGGATAAAATGTTTTCTGTTGCATCTGAATGTTCAAATACACACACAAAAGGCTACTTAAAACTTTTACTACATTGTATTCATCTATTGTGTGTGTGTTAAGTGGGGCACATATGGAGGTTAGAGGACAGCTGGCTGGAGTTTGTTCTTTCCTGATACTATGAGCATCAAACTTATGCTGTCAGACTTGGTAGCAAGCGCCTTTGCTTGCTGGGCCATCTTGATGTCTCAGACTGTTTTTTTTTTTAATTTATTTTATGTGCATGAGTGTTTGCTTCATGTATATATGTGCATCATGAGCATGCAGTGATCAGAGACCAGTAGAGGGCATCAGATACCCCAAACTGGAGTTAAAATTGGCTATGAACTCGTCTGTGGGTGCTGGGAATCGAACCCAGGTCCTCTGGAAAAACAGTAAGTGCTCTTGTCTGTTAGGCCATCTCTCCAGCTCCGACAAAGCTACCTTTTTTTTTTTTAAACAGAAAGTATTTAAGGATTTCATTGAATTTTTCCTCTGTGCTTTGTGAATCCTTAGATACTAGGACTGCTTTCTGTTTAAGGATGCTTCCTGCTGTATTCTTGTTGCTCTCCTCAATCAGCTAGTCAAGTGTGACCTTACTTCTTAATGCTGTGGTATATATTCCCCACACTTCTGCGGTATCGCTTGTGTCAACATCATAAACCCTTGTGTCTTTCCCAGTACCTGAAGTCTCATGCAGCAGCAGGCTTCTCTGTCGGGAACTTTTTAATCAACGATAACTTTATTATCGTTGAGATGGTTCTGAGAGGAAGAGGATTTGATGAATTTAGAAGGGGTCCGTTTCTGAACAGACAGCACTTGGTTTCTGCTGAGCAGTCTCAACACCAGCTGGCCCCAGGCTTTCCAGCAAGAGCTGGGCTGAAGCAAGTGACTTAGGGTCTTAGTCTAAGAGACACAGACTTCCTGTTTTCCACTCTGTAAACCTTAGTACCAGCCCCTTCAGCTCTGTATTTGAAGGAAGGAGTCTGAGAGAAGTCTGAATTCTTAGATCTGGTCCTGGCCTGTTTCGGCATGTCACTGTAGGTGTGTCAAGGGTGAAAAAGAGAGAGAAGATGGCTCTGCAAACCACTGCTACAACCCCTCTGCAACCCCTGTGCACGGTCTGTAGGGGGCAGGCTGCAGGGAGGATGGCCTGCCTGCATGTTTCTGGCCCAGTGAGCCTGTCCAGTGGTGATGTGACCTAGTGAATGTCTTGGGTGCAGTTGGCAGAGCACTTGCCTAGCATACATGAAGCCCTGGTTTCAGTCCCCAGCCCTACATAAAACAGGGTCTCGAAGTGCACACCTGTAATCTCAGCACATGGAAAAGCGGAGACAGGAAGATAGGAAGTTCAAGGTTATCTTCAGCTACACAGTGACTTTGAAGACAGTCTGTGCTACATGAGACACTGTTCCAAAACCAAAACAACTCTGCAAACCGGAACAAAGGAAATGCTACCAAACCAAACCCACCCTAGGAAAAATAGAAAACAGGCAGCACCACAACCAAGAAGGTTGGCTAGCTCCGTGCCTCCACCCTCCCTGTCTTACTGCAAAGAACTTACCCACTGCAGGCGGGAGGCTGGGAGAGATTCCCCCCTTATCCCCCCACCCCCACCCCGAGCATGGAGGAAGGCTGAGCTCCGAGGGCAGACCATTCCACATTTCTCTCTTCATTCCACCCTCTGGAAAGGAGGAAACAGAGCACAAACTAGCCAAGCCCTTGACACAACTGCTTCAGCATCAGACGAAGAAAAGCAGTTAAGAGGAGGGAGCTTGGGTCTGAGCTAAGACTCTTAGAACTTCCATCATTGATGGGTGAGGGGCTCATGGGGCCCAGGCCTACCCAGGGGAGCTGATGTCAATCTAGGGCTGCTAGGGGAGGGGAAATCATTGTCTTCAGTGATGTAGCCACTGGTGAGTTGCCAGGAGGGAGGTCCTGGTGGAGCCCACTGGGTCACAAAATCAGAACAAAGAAGCTGCAAGATTCTATGAAGCTAAGCTCCCTCCAAGTCTGGTACTGAAAGGAAGAGAGGTTTAACTCCCAGAGAGGACCAAAGCCATGAGAAAAGCCTTAGTGTGAAGGTGGGGAGCTCAGGGCAACAGGAGCTGTGACAAGTGGGAGTGAAGCCCAGTGGTGGAGCACCAGGTTAGCATGCATGAGGCCCTGGGCTCTCTGCTCCGACAAAAGAGATTCATTTGTAAAGTGTAAATTAATCTGCAATGTGTAAAAAGATGCTTCTTGAAATTGGTTAATCTTAAGGGAACAAGAAAGCAAGTCTACTTAAAAATTAATTTTTATTTTATGTGTATGGGTGTTTTAACTTCTCATACAATGTAGTCCTGGCTCACCTGGAACTCATTATGTAGACCAGGCTGGCCTTGAATTTACAGAAATCTGTCTGCATCTGTGTCTTGAGTATTGGGACTAAAAGCAGGTGCCACTATGCCCAGCTTTATTTGTAAACAGACAAATCTATGTAATAACATTTTTGCAAGAACTAGGTAGTCTTCTACAAATTAATTTCCTGTAAGTGTAGAAGTTGCAGAAATTCTTATCATGTGACATCGTTGCAATTTGAGAGGCCAGTAAATGCAGAATGAAAGAGAAAAGTCACTTAGGGAAAAGAGGCACTTTAATTATGATCCCTTTGGGGCTTTGTGATGAATGAACTAGTTGGACTTTTTCTCTATTTAAGAAAAAAAAGAAAAAGCAACATTTAGTTTTATTTATGTACTAGTGAAATCTTTATTAACCATTTTAATTCATTAAACGTAGGGACACCCAAGCTTCTTACACACTTCACTTCATTTTTTAATTTACTTTTTACATTTGTGTGTGTGTGCGGGTGCGTGCGTGGGTGGGTGGGTGCATGCGTGCGTGCGTGCGTGTGTGTGTGTGTGTGTGTGTGTGTGTGTGTGTGTGTGTGTATGTGTGTGTGTGTAAAGGGGGTAGTGGTGGTGTATGTGTGCCAGAGCTTATGTGTGGAAGTCAGAGGACACTTTCAGAGTTGGTTCTCTTCTTATACCATGTGTGTTCCAGGGATTGAACTCAGGTAGTCAGGTTTGGTGGCAAGCACCTTTACCAACTGAGCCATCTCAGCAGCCCTTTTAATTAATTAATTAATTAATTAATCAATCAATTAATTAATATGTTTCCTATTCATTTCTATGAATTTCTTACATCCTGCTAAGCTGATAATCCCGGTGATCCTTTCTACAACCCGAGAAACTCCCTCCATTAAGCTTTTCCACAGCTCTTAAGTCCTTGTACAGCTGGGAAAATAACAGGGAAGCAGTTGGTGGAGGCTTTGCCACGTTTGCTCAGTCTTTGGAAACGCCCTGTGTGCTATTCATGCTGCCAGCCTTCCCCACTTCCTGAGCAGCTTGACCCTGATGCTGAGCTGTGAGGCAGCTGTCAGGGGTGTACGCTGTCTCCCATGCATAGCTTGTGTATCGACAGTCAGCTAAGTGGTCCCAGCCGGGGGATCGTCCCTCAAGGAGGAAGACTGTACCAGTTTGAGAACTTCACCTTTCTCTTCCACTGGCCTTGGCCTCTGGCAGATCCCCCAGGAGACTCTACTTCCTATGGGAAAGAGACCTTTGTGGACAACACGTCTGGGCAGAGCAGCTCTGTGATAACCATGTGCTCCTCTCTCCAGCCCTCTTGAACCTTAACTTCCGTTTTCATTTCATTGCAAGGACCAGGATGTGACAAGGTTAATGAGACCCACCTCCCTCTGGGCTTGAGGGTTTGTTTATGCTCTTACTAGGGAAGTCCCCTTCCCAGAGACCCGGCTGCAACCCTTGCCTGCTTGCCTTTAGCTTTGTCAGTTATGTGGGCAGGTTTTTGAAAGGCAGGGTCTCATCATGTCGCCCTGGCTGTTCTGGAATTCACTGTGTAGACAAGGCCGGCCCTAAACTCAGAGAGCTACTCGCTCCTGCTTCCTGAGTGCTGGATAAAGGCTTGTGCCGCTGCATCTGGCTTTCTTTTTCTCTTCTTTTCTTTTTTCCTGTTTCTTTTTGGTAACCCCATTACTGCCACGGCTGGAACCCTGACTAGTTGGCTTACTTTATTGTGTGCAGGCAACCATAATTGGAATGAGTTCATGAGTGTGTTGGTCCCACCATGTGCAGAGACAGCATTTTGTAGCACCCATCTCTATCTTCTTACATTTTATTCTGTCTCCTTTTCCATAATAGTCCCTAGGTCTGGGGAGGAGGTTAATATAAATGTCCCATTTAGGACTGAGTACCCAAAAGTCACATATTGTCAGCACTTTGACCACTTATGACTCTGCATTAACTGTTGCCCACTTCAGAGAGAAGCTCTTTTGGTTAAGATTGAGAATAGCACTAATCAATTATCCTTTTTTTAAAAACTATTATTTTCTCTGAAATTCTTTTCATTGGCAAACACTCATTGTACATGATACTGGGTTATATGAGGACTTTTTGTTGTTGTTGTTGTTTTGTTTTTGTTTTTTTTTTCGAGACAGGGTTTCTCTGTGTAGTTTTGGTGCCTGTCCTGGAACTAGCTTTGTAGACCAGGCTGGCCTCGAACTCACAGAGATCTGCCTGGCTCTGCCTCCCGAGTGCTGGGATTAAAGGCGTGCACCACCACCGCCTTTAATAAGGACATTAAATGCAAGTGTATCATCTACTTGAGGCCTCTTCCCCATGCCCGCCCCCCTCCCGTTCCCCTTGTTAGTCCCAGACTGTTTTGTTTCTACTTTCATGTCATATATACATACGATTGCGTGAGTCCGGATAAAACCTAGGAACTACAAATGGGAGGAAACACATGATATTTGTCTTTTTGATAATGGCTTAATTTACTTAGCATGATGATCTCCAGTTATAACCATTTTCCTGAAAATGATATAACTTTGTTCTTTGAGGTCTATCTATCTATCTATCTATCTATCTATCTATCTATCTATCTATCTATCT
>CABHPH010136384.1:5407-21116 GCA_902168325.1 Peromyscus nudipes | reverse complement strand
TCTATCTATCTATCTATCTATCTATCTATCTATCTATCTATCTATCTCACATTTTTGTTATCCAGACCTCTGTTGATGGATACCTAGCTCAGCTCCTTTGATCAGTCCTGTAGTAAGCACTGATGTGCAAGTGTCTCAGTGATAGAATGATTTTGAGTCCCTCACATAAGTACCCAAGAGTAGTGAGCTGGGTCATATGGCAGATTTATTTTAGTTCCCCCCCCCCCCTCCAGGAAACTCTGTATTGGTTTCCATAGTGGCTTGACTGGGTTACTTTCCCATTAGCAGCATCCAAGGGGTCCCTTTGTCTAGTTGTGCAGTCATTTCAATGACTGCATTATCAGAGGCTGTTGATGAGTTTTTCAAGACATTACCAAGTCAAGGTTAAGGTTTCATAGCCTATTTTTTAGCCATATCAGTTTGACTAATGAGAAAAGCATCTCTATATTATTCTTAATTGTATCTCTAGGGCCTGGAACCAAGCCCTGCATCTACAAGTTGAGAGATAAAAACTAAAAGTTACTTGTTTGAAATAGAAATGTTGAATGATGAATGGGAGGGTCCAAGTGCTCAGCCTGTGCCAACTGATTCCATTTGGTATTTAAAACTTTGAACAAGGAGATGTTAGGAATTTGGTTTGATGGGCTTAAAATGATAGCAGGCATTCTTCATGTCACCTCCTGGGAAAACTAGCCATTCTTGTTTCCCTTTGCCAAACTGAAAAGGCTTTGACAATATTGTTATCCTGACTGGTGAGTGTAAACTCCAAAGTGCTGACAGTGGCTAACAGAACAGTTACCAGGTGCTTGTCAAGCCCAAACCTTGATCATTCTTTGTCTCAAATGCAGATGCTTCAATGGCAAAGATTTTTGGTATTGGTGGCTGGCACTGTAGTTCAGTGGTACAGTGCTTGCCTGGCATGCACAAGGTTGCAGGCTCAATCCTTAGTCCTGTAAAAAAAAAAAAAGGAAAAATAAGATGATGTTATCCAAGATATTTTGTCGTTGTTTCCCTCTCTTGAAAGTACAGACTTGTGGACTCAGCAGAGGATGTGCACTTAACCATTAGATGAATTTGTAATGACAACAGACAGTCATTATATGCATGTAACCACCTCCTGAAAAATGTATTAATAATATGCAGGGGAAGAAATATGCATGGGTTGCTCTGCATTCCCAAGACATTCCTTTTGGAGAACAAGACTCCATTGGAAGCTTCGCATATGAAGTTACCTCCTTAGGAAGGAGGCCCCATTTGGGAGCTGGGAGACCTCAGGCAGGGAGTCCTAACCTCAAGTCCAGTTCCCAGCATCCCCACTGCCTACAGTTATGTGACCCAGGCAGGCATTGGACCTCTGGGGATTCTAGCTTCTTTATCTGTGAAATAACTCTGGCTTCCTGCCTCCCAAGGATACCAGAAGGAAGAATGAGTGGAGGTTTACAGTGTGTACAGGGAGCCTTCCAGAAAGGCCCTGGAGGGCTAGGAAATATGATTCAATGAAACAGGAAGACTGTCCCTCATTTTGGGTTGTTTATCTCTGTTTAGGCTCTATGAGCCACCATTCTGTACACAGATTAAGATAGCAGAAAAACAGAAAAGAATGTTCTGAGCTTAGATCAAGTAGGATAAGTCTCACACATAACTACTGGGTTTTATTTATGTGTTCTCTTGTTCACTCTGAGGGGAGGGGATTTGGATGTAGACAACTTGGTTGCTACCAGGAAAAGTCTGTGGCTCTGCTCTGTATTTAGATAGCAGCAGATAGACCTCTGTGTTGAAAACAGCGGGGGCAGAGTGGGAGTGGTCTGAAGTTGGAGTTTATCATCAGGATGGAAAGGTTCTGTAGGGCAGGGATGGTGCTGGATGGGTCATTACATCATCAGTGTCTTTCTGAGGACTGACCCACAGTGCTACTGAGTTTGGTCTATTTAATGAATGAATGGACTCAGGTCACAGTTGCAGCTATGGGACTGGAGAGAGAGCTCAGTCAGTAAAGTGCTTGCCTCACAAGCACAAGGACCTCAGTTCCCATGTCAAAATGTGAAAAGCTGGAGATGGCAGTGCACACTTGTAATCCCAGTGCTGGGGAGGAAGCAGAGACACGCAGATCCTTGGAGCTGTTAGCCCACAAGCCTAGGCTATTGGGTGAATCCCAGGCCAGTGAGAAACCCTAACACACACACACACACACACTCACAAAAGGTAAATGACACCTGAGATTGTGCTCTGGTTTCCACATGCGTGCACACAAGCATGTATGCATGTGCAACCACATACACATGCATATAAACATACACATACATGCACAGAATGAAACAAACTTTAGCTCCATTCTTTACTAGTTGTAGGTTTCTTTCCTTTACTGAACCACGTGGCGGGGTCGGGGGTTGGGGTGGGGGGGTGGGCAGGAGCACAGCTGCAGGGCTATTGTGTTTGTTCCAGAAGGGATGCACATATATTGTTCTGCTCATGGGGCATGCCAATCTCAGTGACTACTATAATGGCTTTAGTTCCTCTATCACTACCTGGGGGGACCCAGGGCAGTGTTGACACCAGAGCACTGAGCTTTGTCATGTGTGATATTCTGGAGAGCAATGATGTAACCCTTCTGGACTTGGATCCTCATCTGTCTGAGAAAGTGACAGATCTGAACCTACTTGCCAGATCGATCTATTGACTATAATCAAGTGTGACAAAGAGCCTATATCCTTTAAAGATCTTTTATTGTAACTATATGAAGAAAATATGTAAAAATATATTTATGAAACAAAAGGAATAACCATGTAACTATCTCCAAGATCTTGGCATGGAACACTTCAGTGTCCTATATGCTCCCAGATTATCCATATTCTTCCTTCACAGATGCCATTTAGAATATTTGAATATGTGAAATGCTTTCCAAACACACAAGTGTACAGCAACTTATATACCACTCTCTAATTATGGCAATTGGAGTTCTTGTGTACTATATGTGAAGTTTAAGTTCTTGACTAAATGTCTATTTTGTTCTCCTGACTTGGCTGATGAGTTTTCATAATCACCACAGTTTTAAGTGTTGTATCTAGACAATATATTTTTTAAATATGAAAAGGTAATGTTCTGGCTACTTTTCTGACAACCTGACACAACCAGAGTCATTTGGGAAGAGGGACACTCAATTGAGAAAAGGTCACCATAAGATCTGCCTGTAGGCCAGACTATAGTGCATTTTCTTGATTAATTGTTGATGTGGGTGGGTCCAGCTCACTGGGGATGGTGCCACCCTTGGGTAGATGGTCCTGGATGACATAAGAAAGCTGGTTGAGCAAGCCAGTAAGCAGTGTTCCTCCATGGCCTCTGCTTCACTTCCTGCCTCCAGATTCCTGCTTTGAGTTCCTATTTTGACTTCCCTCAGTGATGGAGTGTGGCCTGAGAGGTGTAGGCTGAAATGAACCCTGAGATGGCCATTAGTTCAAATGACATTAATTCATGAGCAGTGACTAGTTGTTTGTTTGGATGGGTGGGGACTTGAAAGAATAGCGTCAGAAAACAGGTAAGAAGGATAACCAGGGAAGAGAGATGAATGGATATCTCAGAATGTTCCCAGATTGTGAGGGCTTCTATTTCTCATGTAAGTGATGATGAACCAGAAGGGAGTCTTCACAATTAGATGGGCAAACCCATCCTCTAGAGATGTCATTTAGTTTCTTTACCTAGTGCTTGCTCATGAGCCCACGAACAGAGTGGCCACGTGGAAAGGAGGCAGGCTACTTATTGGCTCAGCACGCCCCTCATCAAGGCTGGCCTGGTGAACTGCTGAGAGCTTAATACATCAAAAAGAGACCAATACTGACCCCATGATTATGCATCGTTCACCTGGGGAACCAGTCAGCTACCTGGCTGATTATACTGAACTTTTTCCATCTTAGAAGGGACAGAGATTAGTTCTCAGTAGATGAGATATGCATTTGCTTTCCCTGTCTATGTTTCTGCCAGCAACACCATCAATGGCCTCCCATAACACCCCGTCTGTTATCAGGGCATTTTCCAGAGCACCAGTTTGGACCAGTGAGTCCTATAGCTTCCTTCACAGCAATGGGCCCATGGCCACAAAATCAACTGGTCTTACCACGTATGCCGTTACCTGGAAGCACACGAGCATATTCTGAAAGGTGGGATGGACTAAGAAAGACTCAGTTCTCGGGTCAGTTGGCAGTCAAGGCCCTGAAACGGTGGAATGTCATCTTTGCCTCACAGCCACGGTTGATGGGTTTTGGAACCAATGGGCAAAAGCGGCTAGCCTCACTATGAAACCCACTAATTCATGGAATTTTGTTTCTTTCTAACTATCTCGATCTCTGCTTATTTTTGAGGCACTTGTTTTCTAGCAGATCATCAGGGAACATACCAGCAGCCCCACCAGGAAGGGAAACCAAATGAGAGAGGCTCTCTGCCAGATCCTATAGGGAAGAAAAAAATGTAACTGACCTGCCTGGAGAACCCATGAGAAGGACAACCTCTGGAAGGGGCTTCAGGAAAATCCGTTTCGGGTAATAATGGAAAAGCTTTGATTCTGTGAAGCTTCTATGAGAAGAGAGGAAATAGCCAGGTTCCGGCTGTTTATTTACTGACTTGTCGAAATGGAAAGAAAAGTCGAGGCTCTAAGGTTAGTAGAAGCAGACAAATCTTTTCCAGCCAGGCCCCAGAGGCACTGGACAATGAAATTTAAATGAAAAATCTTTAAAATTATCATGTCTGCGTAAGTTATGACATAGGATTAAAATAGAATGGGGCATCAGGACTGAATGGCGTGAACTCTAGGCCAGTGTCACACTCACCAAATCCTTCCTGGGATTGAGGTTGAGTTCTTCCTAACTCTACCAATGCTTCTGAGTAGCTGTGTCCAAAGCCCCAGAAAAGTGACTTGCAGGAAGAATTGTTTTGGCTCACGGTTTTAGAGACTGCAACCTACGGTCCGTGGTACAGCAGAGCATCATCATGGTAGAGGGTATGGTAGAGGGGCTGTTTACCTCATGGTGGGCAGGAAACAGAGAGAGGGATACAGGAATGGGCCTGGGATGAAATGCATCCCCAAGGCATGTGCCCCCCACCCCCAGGATCCTACTTTCTCCAGGGAGGTCTTACCTCCTAAAGTTTCTATAACCTCCCCAAGTGGCACTGCCAGCTGGGGACAAAGCAGTCAACACGTGAGCTTGTGGGGGGCATTTCATATGCAAACCATAGCAGTAACCATATACTTGACAAAGATGATAAGTAAAGGGCCACCTTGTGCCTTGAAATCACCTTCTGTTTTTGCCCCTATTCTAGCGTTGACTTTAAGTGAGTAGACTTCAGTGACTTTAAGTGAGTAGACTTCAGTGACTTTAAGTGAGTAGACTTCAGGAGATTGATTCACAGGGTTTGACTCCTGGCTCAGTCAGTTTCCAGCTCTTGTGTATTTGGTAAGTCAATTAACCTCCCTGTGCCTAAATGTCCTTATCTATAAAAAAGAAAGACAACAGGTCTAGGGAGGCGGCTCAGTGAGTAAAGTACTTGCTGTACAAATGTGTGAACTTGAGTTTGGATCCCAGGACCCACATCAAACCTGTAATCCCAATGGTCCTATGGTGAGATGGGATGTGCACAGGAGAATCCTGGGAGCTCATGGGCCAGCTAGCCTGGTAAACAGAGTGACCAACAGCAAAAGGACCTGTCTTAAACAAGGTGGAAGGTGAGGACCGACATTCAAAGTTGTCCTATGACCTCCACATGGGCATCCATGATGGCACTTGTGCTCATAATCCTACGCTCACATGTGCAGGACAACACACACACACACACACACACACACACACACACACACACACACAGACAATACACATACAATCATATATACACAAAGATTTTTTAAAATGAGGACAACAATAGTAATATCTATTCTGGAATGGTGTCTGGTGTAGATGTAACCAACCGTCTTATTAAATAAGAAACACAGAGCCAATGTAAAGATAAAAGTCCAAGAGGTCAGAGCTAAGAACCTTACCCGCCTGCTTCAGTTAGCCTCTTCAGCCAGGAGACCTCTCCGAAAAGGAGCTACTTCCTGTGTGTTTGTCTTATAAAGACTTCCTGTTCTGCCTTCTCATTGGTTGTTAACCCAACCACATGACCGTCTCGTCACTGCCTGTCTGTAGGTCACTCCAGGTTTTCTATGGTTGATATTAAGATTAAAGGTGTGTGTCTCCAATGCTGGCTGTATCCTTGAACACACAGAGATCTACCTAGTTCTGTTTACCAAGTGCTGGGATTAAAGGCGTGTGCCTCCTTCAGCAAATCCTACCTGCATGCACCACCACAACCGGCTTTCGCTATGGCTTGCTAATAGCTCTGACCCCTAGGCAACTTTATTTATTAACATACAAATAAAATCACATTTCAGTACAAATAAAATACCACTATAGTCTGGCAACTGAGTTAAGATAAAATATGCAAACCCTGTCCAACAGTCCTTGGCTCATAGTTAGCGACTCTTAACACTGTGATCTAACAATGCTTGCTCTGTTTGCCAAGAATATAAATTATGTCATGTTCTCCTTCTTTCTCAAGCAAACCTGCCGAGCACCTGCTGAACAACTGTTGTGTCTACACTATTTCCCTCCCCATTCAATATTCATATATCAGAGCTCTATCCCGCCCCTCTGGGTGACTGTATTTGGAAACAAGGCCTTTATGGGGGTAACTAAGACTAGATGAGTTGATAAAGGTGGGGTCCAGGCCACTGAACTTGCAAGAGGAAGACAGAAGAACACAAAGAAAAGGCTACCTTTGCTGTAAGAATACAAGATGGCCATTCACACGCACCTCAGGGACAAAGGTCTTACCAGACACCAGTCTTGGCATCTGGACACTGAACTTTTAGTTTCCAGAACTAGGAGAAATAAATCTCTGCTGGGTAAGCCTCCAGCCTGTGGTATTTCATTATGACAGTTGGAGCAGTAACCCTGTGAAAGTTCATAGTTTAAATGTCTAAGGAGAGACAATGGGGCTGTGCTGATAAGCAACCTCTGATGTTAGGCATGATGTCACTTCCTCCGCTCATTGTGTGAAAGTCTGGTGTTTCCCATGGCAGGTAACTGCGGAGGAGAGTCATTTGTCATCATCTGTATACTTGGCACTGCTGTCCTCTGGATTTACTTTGACTGTAAGATTTTCCTGCAGAATTTGTTGAGGTCTCACTGAGCATAATGGCACACACTTGAAATTCTTGCCTGAAGGCATTTGACGGCTACATGGCAAGATTTTCTCCCTCTTTCTTTTTCTCTGCTTTCTTTCTCAAAAATGGAAATTGGTTGAGGTCTCAGGCTGAATACTTGACACGTGAACATCCACAGCCTATGAAGGGCCTCTTTCTTACATTTCCTTCTGCTTTGGGGCTCCACAAGGTTTGTGAAAATCAAGCCCGATTGGCTCACAGACAGGACTCTGAGCTAATGTGACCCTCATGTCATCTGAAGCCCTCCAAGTCCTTCAGCTAGATAATGATGCCTGGAGTCCCTTTTATTGTCTGGAAATGCCCAAATCCCTCCCTCAGATTTCTTCCTTTTGAGTGCCTTCTACATGGGTTGGGTTTGTTTGTAAGAGCTGCCTGCCAAAACCTGCATCCATTTCAAGCATTCACAAAAGAAACCATCCAACCAGACTTTCAGGACTTCCTGGACGACCTGGGGGCCTAGCAAGGTGAGATCCAGCCTTTAATTTTTCTTTCCCAATCTGTACACTCTATTCTAGATTTTCTTGGGAACTCTCTTCTCAATAGGTCCTTGATCAGCTCGGTTCCTGCCTCCAAACCTGCAAACCCCCAAATGAGGTGCTACACGCAGTCTTCCATTATCAGGGCAATTTTGCTTATAAATCTGTTCTTAAAATGCATTAGATACAATGTGAATATTTTAATAATGCTATATGGATAACATCCATAAAATGACTATATGACCGTGTTGAGTTACAAATAGGTATTCTTATTTCTTTTCTTTTGATAGTTTCTTTAGCCCATGCTGGACTCAAATTCCTTATGAAACCTCCTGAACAGCTCTGAACTCTTGATTCTCCTGCCTCCGTCTCCCAACTACTGAGTGTGTATCACCATGCCCACTTACTGAGGTGCTGGGAATTCAAACCCAGGACATGAGGCATGCCCAGCAAGCACTTTTCTAACTGAGCTATACACTTAGCCCTATTGTGATTTATTATTATTACACTAAGACTAGCAATGGCAATGGAGATTGAGAGTTTTTGAGGGTTTTGTTCTCTTCCATTTCACCCACTAACTAGTGAAAAGTTGTTTTCAATTTACTGATGAATTTGCTTCCCAGGTGCAGGACTTTCAGAATATGGGGCTGTATAAATCAGTTAACTTAAAAAAAAATCCTGGAACAATGACTTTTCAAATCTTTATGGGGACTCTTTGAACACCATTGTTACAGAAAATTAGCGTGTGTGTGTGTGTGTGTGTGTGTGTGTGTGTGTATGTGTGTGTGTTAGAGAAAGGTGAGAGGGAGAGAGGATCAGGGATGAGGTGAGAAGAGGAGAGAGAGAAGGAGGGGGGAAGAGAGGATGGGGAGATGAGGGGGAGAGGGGAGGAGAGGAAGGGAGTGGGGAGACAGAGAAAGAGGAGCGAGGTGGAGATACTATTCCACACGAAGTTTGGGGAAGTCAAAATCAGATTTGATTTCTAAGTACTTTGATTCTAAATCACTTGCAGAGAAAACATAAAGCGTTGCAGAGAAAACATAAAGCCTTAACGCAGAGTACCTCATCGTGCAAATTGAGAACAGTAACTTTGGGAAACCTGCGCATGGAACAACTCTTTACACCTGGCAAGCTCTGATCTAGCCGCGTAGCAGTGCGCTACAAAACCGACTGGGTCGTGCTGTCAAGACTCAGTTCACCCGGGAGTCCCAGGGCGCCCAGGCCGGTTCCCTCCTCCGGGAGCCTTGCAAGGCTGGGCTGCCAAGCGGACTCCCCGCCCCTGCCGCCGTCCACGCCCCAGTCCCCGCCCGTCCTGTCGCGTCCTCGCGACCCTTCTTAAGCGTGGAGGGGCGAAGGCCGGGCCATGGTGATCCTGGCCACAGAGCTAGCTAGCCGCGCAACCCAGCGCCCCGGAGCTTGCACAGCCGAGCGCCCAGGCTGTGGTTCCCGGGCGGGCGGGCAGGCGCTGCGGGATCCCGGGTTCCCCGCCTTCCCTGGCACCCGGACGGGCCATGCACCGGGGCTAGAGCGTAGCCGCCGGCATGCTGCTCCCGCTGCTGCTCGCCGCGCTCTGCCTCGCCGCCCGCCCGGCGCCCGCGCACGCCTGCCAGCTGCCCTCGGAGTGGCGACCCCTGAGCGAGGGCTGCCGCGCAGAGCTGGCCGAGACCATCGTGTATGCCAAGGTTCTGGCTCTGCACCCCGAGGTGCCGGGCCTCTACAACTACCTGCCTTGGCAGTACCAAGCTGGAGAGGGAGGGCTCTTCTATTCTGCCGAGGTGGAGATGCTGTGTGACCAGGCGTGGGGCAGCATGCTGGAGGTGCCCGCCGGCTCCCGGCTCAATCTTACAGGTCTGGGCTACTTCTCCTGTCATTCCCACACGGTGGTCCAGGACTACTCTTATTTCTTCTTTGTCAGGTGAGCCTGGCCCCTCTGCGGGCTACCTGCAGCAGGTCAGAAGCGCCGGGGGCCCGTTTTTTTTTTTCCCCCAAAGTAGAACATGTCTTAGGGTCTTTGCATTCTCTCTTGCTCTGTCCTCTACGAAGATCCCGACCACCCTTGCCTGAGAATAAGATACAGAGATGATTTTGGAGTCGTGCGCACAGAAGGGTGTTACAGGCCTTTTTACGTTAAGGTGCTTTTGTTTATGAGGCCAGGTTTTGCTGTTTTACCCGGGCGATCCTCCTGCTTCAGCCTCTGAGTGCTGGGATTACAGGCTCATGCGACCAGTTGCAGCTATCAAAGCGCTTTCCAACAACCCATTTGATATCCTGAGAGAGATGACCTTTGGAATCAGTTGTTGGGATTCTGGCTTTGAACTTCTCAAGTGTAAGGTTTGAGCCAATTGCTTCTCTCAGAGTCCCACTCTCCCCTCCACCAATTCCCGTCTGGCTAAAAAGTGAGAAGCAAATACGGATAGGAACACGAGAAGCACCTGGGAAAGCCCCGCTGTTTAACGTGCGTTACCCACCTCAGTGCCAGAAAGCAGCCCAGCTATCTGCTTGTCCCACTCTCTCATACCAGCTGCCAGGTAATTCCAATTAGCAGAGCTTTGGGGGAAAGGTAAAAAGTCCAGGTCACTGCTTTGTCAGACAGGTGGTCTCTTGTAGACAATATCAATCTTGTGAACTTCCACGGAGGTTGGCCTATGATCAGCAGGAAATGTATCTGTCCCCAAATTCAGTTCATTTTTATTGACTACTGAATTCTACCCAAACCACAGGTAGAAAACAGCAGGTGGCTCCTCCAGTTCGTGTGTTGCTTCTAATTCAATTAAGATGGATATAGAACAACGGCGAGAGACATGGACATTGAATCTTAGCCAGGTTTTAAAAAGTCAGTGATTTAATCCAAAGCTTTACGGTCATCGATAGTCCCAGTCTTACCAATTGTAAAACAGCACCAAGGCTCTTGGGAATGACTCTGAGCAGGGGCTGCAGATTCGTTTTGGAATCTCTGAGATTGAAAACAATAAGTTCCGCAGAGGGGCGTCCTGAAGCTCAGGGCCACATGTGCTTTCCATATTGAAGGCAGGCTAAGTTTAGAATGCATGTTCTGCTTTGTGTTGGCTTGAGTGGCTTAGCCAGATTAGGTTGATTTTTTTTTTAATTGTCTGGAAAGTATGGTTTTCTAAATAAAGTCAGCCAGGACTGTGAGAGTGCCTTTCTAGATACAGAGAATCTAACTCAGCCTTTTCATGTTTTTATTTAGGGAAAACACTGAGAGCCCAACTATAAAACAACTTGACAGTGCTTTATTTTCCACTGGATAAAAGCTCAAGATCTGGGCAGACAGTGTTGGATTCTTGCTTTTTCCTTTTTTAATCACGAAATGGCCCAGTGACTGTGCAGTGGTCAGCCAATGTTTTCATCTTTTGCGATGACATAATTACGGAAAGTTAAGACAAACAGTCACATGATACTGTGACAGGTTGTCTTTTCATAGGGCTGCTTTGCCTTGAAGTAGGTTAATAACTGCATACAATGCATTCCTCCTCTGTTCTTCTGGCCTCTTCCCCTATCTCTGGCTCACTCACTGTGACTGATACATGGAAAGGAGGGAGGGTTATTTCAGCTCATTTCAGAGGACTCATTCCATGGCTGTGTGGCTCTGTACACTCAGGCAGATGATTATGGTGGTGCATTGGGCAGACACTGTTCACCTCATGGCAAACAGGAAGCAGAGAAGGAATACAGAAAGGGGCCATGGCAGGATATAGACCCAAAGGCATACTCCCAGTGACTTATTTCCTCTAGCTAGGTCCGACCTTCTGAAACTTTGAGAGCTTCTCACCCTAGTTGGGTACCAAGGTTGAGTCCATGAAGCTGAGAGGAGGGGGAACATTCCAAATTCAAACTGGAACACTTGGGTTAAAATTCTCACCTCTTTTTCCCTGACTATTTCTAATAAGCTCTTTACACCAGAGCATGTAAAAACATTCACTAATATGTGTATACTTGCATTCGCTCTGTGCCAAGTGCTTTGTTATATTTGTGTGTGTTGGATGGGTGTATATGTGTATGTGGTGCATGCATAGGAGTGTGTGCACATACAGAGGCCAGAGGAAGATGTTGGTATCTTCCTCTATTGCCCTCCACTTTATTGCCTTGAGACAGGGTCTCTCATTGAGGCTAGGCTGGGCCAGCAGGCTTTCAGGATCAGTCTCTGCCCTCCATTGCTGGTGTTACCAGCATGCACAGCTGGCTTTTTAATGTGAGTGCTAGGAATTCAAATTTGGGTCCTCACACTTGATCAGGAAGTGCCCTTACCCATTATATTTTTCTAATGCAGTCCCCATGATAATTAATACCAAGAAAGTTGGTTCTACTATAACCCTCTTGTAGCAGACTGGAAGATGACGGTGCTTAGAGAAGAAACTTTGAGACTTGAATGTTGTAGTGAGACTTGAATCCAGGTCACATTACAACTGACTGCCTTCTCACTAGGAAGTAAATAGACAGGCATGTGTGCGCACATCTTCCTTCCCCCTTGTCTAGACTCCGTTCTTAAGAAAACCTTAAGATTAACTTCAAGTAGTGTAAACTGGAAAACAATAGAAGTGCCGACTGTAGGAGTCTCTTCCTGAGACCACTGCAGACTTCATGATGAAGTTAGCAAGACCATCTCCATCCTTTGTAAGCTAGACTGAAGCTGGCCCACCTCCAATAACCTCACCTACATCTCTGCTTTGACCCCTCCCCCTTAGGATGGATGAAAATTACAATCTCTTGCCCCATGGAGTCAATTTCCAAGATGCCATCTTTCCAGACACACAAGAAAACAGAAGGATGTTTTCCAGCCTCTTCCAGTTTGCTAACTGTTCCCAAGGGCAGCAGCTGATGACCTTCTCGAGTGACTGGGAGATCCAGGAGGACAACAGGGTAAGAGCTGGCTAGAGCCTGTGCCTTGGCAATACAGGAGGGTAGCCATGTCTTCTAGGAATGTCATGATCAAAGGTGTCAAGAATCCTCTTCCAAATTATGTATCCTCCCATCTCCCTCCCAGCTGAGAGAGAATGCTGCTCATAGGCTTTGGATGCCTGAGGTTTAGAGTTTGATAAGGAGTTCTTCACAAAGTAGGAGCATGATGGGAGGAAGGTAAACATGTCTCAGGTTCCCCTTCTGCAAAAGGGAGATGAAAGTCACACCCATATTGCATCATTTGATTTAAATATGTAAATCTCTTGGCATAGTGCTCAGAGTGTTTAATGCCAGTAAGCCATTATGGCTCTAAGGCAGTGGTTGTCAACCTGTGGGTCACGACACCTGTGGGGGTCGCATATCAGATACCCTGTATATCAGATATTTTCATTGTGATTCATAATGGTAGAAAAATTACAGTTATGGAGGAGTAATGAAATAATTTTATGGGTTGGGGGGGGAGTCACCACAACATGAGGAACTGTATTAAAGGGAAATTGAGAAACACTGCTCTAAGGAATTGTCTTGGAAGAAAGGGAAATGAAGTAAGAGAACTCTCAGAGCTGGCATTCCATGCTTAAATTTTTCTTTTAGATTTATTTTATGTGTGTGGATTTTTTTTTTTGCCTGCATGTATGTATGTACACTATGTGCATGCCTGGGGAAGTTAGGAGAGGGATTTGATCCCCAGGAACTGGAGTTATGGATGGTTGTGAGCTGCCATGTGGGTCCTGGGGATCAAACCCAGATCTTCTGGAAGAGCAGCAAGGGCTCTTCCCTGCTGAGCTGCCTCTCCAGCCCCCATTCCATGATTTTTAAAGTGATACTCTTCTTAATAATTGCAGGGTAGACCAAATGGCTGTAGGAAAGGCTAAGATTACTGTGAGTGTGGAAATATAAAGAAATCTTCCAATCTGAGTCACATGCCAGTTAGGGGGAAATTTTAGGGGTCGTCAATTTCCCCAAACAATGGCAGTGTCACGATGACACTGAAGAGCTGGAGAGTAAGTCAGACCAGGCACTGGCCCATCACTTTCTACCCAAAATAGATTTGAAGTTAAGTGACCGACTTATGGAGACAGGTCTGAAGTGGATATCAAATCAAGTAGTGACCCTATTTTGTGGTCTAAAGAATCACCCTGGTTGTATCTGGTGACTCTGTCCTTTCTGTCACTTGTCTTTGCTGGTGGCTTAGTCTAGGGTAGCTGCCTTGTTCTATAAACGTCATCATCTTCAGCCCCGGGACCCCTGGCCCCCAGAACCTTTCTCTTATTCTCACAGAGAAGCTGCTCCTGTGATGGGCAAGGCTGTCCAGACAAAGGAAGTTACTCATTTGTTCTTTCACATCAAGAGCTTCCTGCCTTAGATCTACCCTGCTGACAGCAGTCTCAGGTCTCCTTGCCTGTCTGCCCTGCTTTCTGAGACTTTGTCCTGTGTTTCGTTACATCACTGTACTGAGAACCTGCTTCGTCCTCTTCCCCTCCTCCCTGTCTGTGTGTGCAGATATATGTGTGTGCTGATGCATTTATGCTGCTATGTGAAAGTCAGAAGACTTCTGGTTTTGTTCCTCAGGCCCAGTATTAGGTTTCTATTGCTGTGACAAAACACCATGACCGAGGCAACTTACAAAAGAAAGCGTTTAATTCAGCTGAAGTTTCCCAACGGTTAGAGTCCATGATGGTGAGGCAAAGGCATGGCGGGAAGAACAGCTGATAGTTATCTTGATGCAAAAACAGGAGGCTGAGGGAACTGGAAATGGTGCCAGTCTTTTGATTCCTCAAAGCTCACCCCTAGTGATAACACTCCCTCCAACAAAGCCACACCTCTTAATCCTTTTTAAACATTTCCACCAGCTGGGAACCAAGTATTCAAGCGCATGAGCCTGTGGGGAATCATTCTCATTTAAGCAGCTGCAGGCACCAAGAGTCTTTTATTGACTGGAACTCACCCAGCAGGCCAGGCCAGCTGGCCATCCAGCCCCAGGGGTTCCTGCCATCTCTGCCTCTGCTGTACTGGGATTAGAGGGGTGGGCCACCATGCCTAGCTTTTTAAATGTGGGTTCTAGGGGATCAAATTCAGGTCTTCCTGAGTTCATAAATACTTTACCAACTGACTTCTCTCTAGTCCTGTTTTCCTGTGTGTGTAAGAGTGCGTGTGTATGCGTGTGTATGTATGTACACTTGAATGTCTTGCTTTGTCCTCTGCATTATTCACTTGAGACAGCATCTCTCATTGAACTTGGAACTAGACTGGCAGCCAGCAAGCCTGAATGATCTTTCTATATCTGCCTCCCACAGCACTGGCAGTTATGGATTTGCATGACCCCACTTAGCTTCTCACACTGGTATTGGCGATCAGGTCTTCATGCCTGTGCAACAAGCTCTTTTACCCATGAAGCCATTGCCCAGCCCCCATTTCTCCCTCCTTATCTTTATTGTTCAATACTCCACACTGCATTGGATGCACTACATCAAAGCCTCAGAATCCAAAACTGAGTCACATCTAGTCTACCGGGAATGTAATCAGTTTAGTTTTGGCTTATTTTGTGGGAGCTTTGCAAATGTATATAACCCACAATAGCAATAGATTTATGTCAAGAGATCAAATATTACTCCAAAAAAAGCTTAAGGAGCTTAGTCCTAAAACCCTGCAGCTGCATAACTTATTAGTCTTTTGCTCACATTTGTTTGGAATTAGATTTTCCAACATTAGAAAAGGCAGAGACTAGAACAATAGGACCATGGGGAATAGTTTCAGTGTGGAGGCAGGCCTATTTCTGTGGATCTTGGGGAGACTGCTTTTCCCCTTTAGTCACCCTGGCCTCTTGGATAATGGAGTATGGGAGTACTGGACACATGGATGAAGTGTCAAAATCTGAAGTCGGGGGTGATAATCATTCCAGGATGCTGTTCTGATGGGCAGTAAACTTAAAGGTTTGACTGGGGCCACTGTCAGTTTCCCAGACCCTTTCTTTCCTTCATTCCATTCTCACTCCCTGCCCTCTGGGAAAGGGATCCCACCAGAACTCAATGAAAGTACTTTATCTACCCACCTACCTACCTATCTA
>CABHPH010136383.1:37094-47527 GCA_902168325.1 Peromyscus nudipes | reverse complement strand
TGCACTCCCACCAGCAGTGGAGAAGTGTTCCCTTTGCCCCACATCCTCTCCAACATAAGCTGTCATTAGTGCTTTTGATCTTAGCCATTCTTACAGGTGTAAGGTGGAATCTCAGAGTCATTTTGATTTGCATTTCCTTGATGGCTAAGAATGTTGAACATCTCTTAAGGTCTGCCTTTACATGTTACTTGGCCTTTTTTCCTTTGCTGCTTTTAATATTCTTTCTTTGTTCTGTATGTTTAGTGTTTTGATTATTATGTGGTGAGGGGATTTTCTTTTCTAATCCAATCTATTTGGTGTTCTGTAAACTTCTTGTACCTTTATAGGCATGTCCTTATTTAGGTTGGGAAAATTTTCTTCTGTGATTTTGTTAAATATATTCTCTGTGTTTTTGAGCTGGGTTTCTTCTCCTTCTTCTATTCCTGGTATTATTATGTTTGGTCTTTTCATAGTATCCCATCCCAGATTTCCTGGATGCTTTATGTTAGGAATTTTTTTAGATTTAAATTTTTCTTTGACTGATGAATCTATTTCCTCTATTGTGTCTTCAATGCCTGAAATTCTCTCTTCCTTTTTTCTTTAAATTTATTTATTTAAAATTTTTTTTGTTTTACATATCAATCCCAGTTCCCCCTCCCTGCTATTCTCCCGCCTCCCCCTCCCCCAATCCCATCCCCCATCCACTCCTCAGAAAGGGTAAGGCCTCCCTTGGGGAGTCAACAAAATCTGGCATACTAAATTGAGGCAGGACCAAGCCCCTCCCCCCTGTGTCAAGGCTAAGCAAGGTATCCCACCATAGGGAATGTATTCCAAAAAGCCATTTCATGCACCCTGGATAAGTCCTGGTCCCACTGCCAGGGGCTCCCCAAACAGATCTAGCCACATAACTGTCACCCACATTCAGAAGGCCTAGTTTGGTCCCATGCATGTTCCCCAGATGACAGACCAGAGTCCATGAGCTCCCACCAGCTTGGGTTATATGTCTCTGTGGTTTTCCCCATCATGATCTTGACCTCAGTTGCTCCTGTGATCCCTCTTCCCTCTCTTCAACTGAAGTCTAGGAGCTCAGCCCAGTGCTTGGTTGTGGATCACTGCATCTGCTTCCATCAGTTACTGGATGTAGGTTCTATGATGACAATTAGGTAGTCACTAATCTGATTATAGGGAAAGGTAAGTTCAGGCATCTTCTCCATTATTGCTAGGAGTCTTAGTGTTATCCTTGTGGATTCCTGGGGATTTCTCTAGCACCAGGTTTCTCCCTAACCTCCTAATGGTTCCCTCTACTAAGAGATGGGATTTCTCTAGCACCAGGTTTCTCCCTAACCTCCTAATGGTTCCCTCTACCAAGATATCTCTTTTACTGCTTTCCCTCTCTGTCCCTCCTTCTACTGGGCCATCTCAGTCCCTCATGTTTCCATTCCCCATCCCTTCCCTTCTACCCCCCTCTCAGTTTACCCAGGAAATCTTAACTATTTTCCCTTCCTGAGAACCTACCTCCATGTGTGTCTCTCTTAGGGTCCTCCTTTTTACCTTGCTTTTCTTGGGTTGTGGATTGTAGCCTGGTTATCTTTTGCTTTGCATCTAATATCCATTTAAGAATGAATACATACCATGTTTATCTTTCTGGGTCTGGGATACCACACTTAGGATGATTCTTTCTAGTTCCATCCATTTGCCTACAAATTTCATGGCGTCATTATTTTTCACCACTGAGTGTAGTATTCTATTGTGTATATGTACCACATTTTCCTTAGCCATTCTTCTGTTGAGGGGCATCTAGGTTGTTTCCAGGTCCTGGATGTTACGAATAATGCTGCTATGAACATGGTTGAGCAAGTGACCTTGTGGTATGATTGAGCATCTTTTGGGTATATGCCCAATAGTGGTATTGCTGGATCTTGAGGAAGGTTGATTGCCAATTTTCTGATAAACTGCCATACTGATTTCCAAAGTGGCTGTACAAGTTGCCACTCTCATCAACAGTAGAGCAGTGTTCCCCTTACTCCACATTGAGGGTGATCTGGCTGTGACATCTGTCACCCCATTGATTGCCAGGGTTGATTCAGCTGATCTGGCTGGTTAGGCTGGGTGTCCTCTTCCTCCCTCACTGCTCCATGTGAGGCTCTCTGGAAGTGGCACACTTAGTTGAAGAGGACGACCTTCCCTAAATAGAGGAGGACCGGTCTTCGGTCAAGAGTATATGAGTAGCTGCGCTCCCCTGCTAGAACCTCCAAACAAGCTCTCTTCCTTCTTTGGTATTCTATTGGTGATGCTTGTGTCTAGTTCCTGTTTGCTTACCCAGGTTTTCCTTTCCAGGATTCTGTTTGTGTTTTTTTTTATTGCTTCTATTTCCATTTTCAGGTACTAAACAGTTTCCTTTATCTGTTTTTTTTCTTTCTTGGTTTTCTTTTAGGGATTTACTGACTTCCATTTTTTCTTGTCTTTTCCTCAATTTATTTATTTATTTTTCCAGACACAGAAAATTAAATTATTTATTTAGAGTGTTTAAAATATATAGATGCTTTCAGGCATGCACCCATTAATATTCCACAAAAGACTGCAAGGTCACTATAAAATCTTTGTAACACTTGGGGTTAAACAGAGTACTTATTTTCAGTACTCTAATTAAGTACTCTATTTTCATTACTTCAGTCAACATAATTGTCTGATAAAAACAGCAAAATAAAATTTTCCCGTGCACCTTCAAAAACGTTCACATAGTCTTTCAAGTGGATCAATATGGCTTGTCTGAGATTTTTTTTTTTGGTTTTTTCAAGACAGGGTTTCTCTGTGTAGCTTTGCGCCTTTCCTGGAGCTCTCTTGGTAGCCCAGGCTGGCCTCAAACTCACAGAGATCCGCCTGCCTCTGCCTCCCGAGTGCTGGGATTAAAGGCGTGCGCCACCGACGCCCGGCCCCTTATCTGAGATTTACAGAGGAAAGTGTGCACCGTCAAACTGATCTTCATTAGTCCTCAATTTCTTTAAGGGAGTTGTTCATATCCTCTTTAAGGACCTCTATCATCATCATAAAGTAATTTTAAGGTTGTTTTCTTGTGCTTCAGCTGTGTTGGATTGCTCAGGTCTTGCTGTTGTAGGATAGCTGGGCTCTGGTGATGTCATATTGCCTTTTCTGTTATTGGTGTTTATACATCTGGATTTGGGATGACTTTAGGTCTAGGTGTTCATTTCTGTGTTTGTCTTTGTTAGATTTTTTTTAATCTTTATTGGGTGTTTTATTCCTTAGTTTCTCTTTTATCTCTGATCTTCTAGCCTAAATAGCCAAGGGTGACTAGTGTGTCTTCAGGTTCAGTAGGGCTTCCTCTCTGAGTTTCTGGGACTATGAGTCCCTAGATCTGGCTTGGCTTCTGGTAAGGTCGAAATCCTCTTCCAAAGTTGTAGACAAGAATATGGAGCCCAGAGGAGGCAGTGCAGACTGGGGTCCCTAGATCTGGTCAGGCCTCTGGAGTCCCTAAGACCAGTCTGGCCTCCAGTACAGCTGCTGGCACTGGAGTCCCTAGACCTGGCCTGTGTTCCAGTAAAGCTGAATTCTTCTAAAGTTGTAGACCTGGGGTTTCTAGATCCAGCCTAGCCTCTGGTAAAGAAGAAGTCTTCTGAAGTTGTACACCAGGGCATAGAGCTAGGGGTAGGAGGTTGGGGGTGGAGTGTTTACAGTCTGGGGTTGTTGGGCAGGATTTAAAGGGGTTTTGTGGGTGGGGTTCCTAGGACCAGCCTGACTTCCTGTAAAGCTGCCTGGGCTGTGGGCCCTAGTATCATTCCCGGGGAAGGAGGTGCAGTTTGGAGTTGCTGGGAGGGCTTTTCTTGTGGGAATTTTTTAAGTTCAAATATTTTATGCAATTTAATTTACATAAAGGTATTACAAACAAATAATGACAGTATGTCCAAGATTCAAACCTTACACAAATAAGACATAAAAATATTTAAATATTGACTTTGAGAATTTTAGTAATCATGGGGAAGAGATCTTCTGAAGTAGGTAGAAGCTGTATTAGTTGGAAGCTGCATTAGTTCTCTGCTGTTGCCCTATAAATTCCCCCACAATTTAGCCACTGAAAACGATATATATTAAGAAAAGCTTCTTTTTGCAGTAGATGGTAATAACACAGAAACCCACACCTAGACAATACGCAGAGTGAGAGACTTTGGGACATTCAGTCCTAAATGGGATGTCTTATCAAGTCCCTCCCTTCAAGGCTCAGGAATCTATGTGAAGTGGAGGTGGAAAGATTGTAAGAGCCAGAGGCGGTGGATGACTCCAAGAAAACAGTATCTTCCAGACACAAACAGGTTTGGTTGAAGATGAACACACAGAGACTACGGAAGCATGAGCAAGACTTGCATATGTTCAAACTATATAAAATCCCAACACTGAGAAGTGGAAGTGGACACAAAGTCTTATTCCTAATCAAGATGCTATTTGTAATTGTTACTGATGGGAAAGAGAAAATGAATTTTTTCCAGTGGAGTGTCATTGGGTATATCAAAGGTACTCCAAAGCAGGCCCTGTGCCTAGGAGTAGCTGGCCAACTCAAAACAGACTCAATGACTTTTTTGTGTGTGTGGGTAGGGGCTTTGTTTTTGTTTTAGTTTTTTTTTTATTGTTTTTTGACTGCTTTTTGTGTTTTTGATGGGAGCTTTGTTTTGAGAGAGAGAGAACATGAAGTTGGGTGAATAGAGGAGGATCTGGGAGGGTCTGGGAGGGGAAAGAATATGAACAAAATATAATATATGAAAAAATAAAGAGAAAAAAAATCACCATCCTGACGATTGGGGGGAGGGGGATTAAAGCAATCTATTATCTCATATATCTAAGGGCTGGGTCGTGGTTTTCAGCTTCTGGATTCCTAATAAAATTTCAGTCTTAAAAAGCTCAAAGTTGGCTACAGGGCTTACTTATAAGATTATGGGTATTAGCAGTTCTTAAATATGTAGACTTTTAGACCTTTACATAGAGAGGATAAAGGCATGGCAGCTGGATGGGAGGAAAAGAGAGGGAGGGGTGGGGATGGGGAGAGTGAACCCAAATGTCTTTTATAACCTATATAAGGACTATCATCACTCCTGTATTCTTTTTATAAGAATGTATTTTTTAATCGAATTTGCTTTAGTTTTAATAAAATATAATCACATGATTTATGCCTTCTTCCTCTCCAACCTCTCCCATGTTTGTCCTGCTCCCTCTCAGATTCATGGTCACTTCCTTTAACTATTGCTGAGTGCATTTAGAGTTGCTTGTACATATATGTTTTTAGGGCTGGCTACATGGTATTGTATAAATTTCCCTGGGAAGACTAATTCTCCCTCTCTTTGTAGTCATTAGTTTCCTATAGCTTTTTATATAGGGCTGGGACTCTGTGAGATTTCCCCCATATAAGGTGATATGTCAATGAGTATCATTGTTCCTGTCTTATTTAGTCAGCCATATTGTTGAGATTTCATGAGTGTAATGTAGAACAGAAAGTATCTCACAGTGTATTTCCTGATTCTCTTGCAATCTTTTCACCCACTCTTCCACAATGTTCCCTGAGTGCTTGGTGTGGGTTGTACTGTAAATGAATCAACTGGTGCTGGGAACCCCATGATCACTTGTTCTCTGCAGTTTGACGAGTTGTGAGTTTCTATAATGGTCTTCATCTACTGCAAAAAGAAGCTTTGGTGATGTGTGAGAGCAACACTTATCTATGGATATAAGGATAGGACTTTAAAATATATTAGGGAATTAGTCTAGTAAAGTTGTGCAGTAGTAGGATCTCTTCTAAAATCCATGACCTCACTAGTCAGGGAGAGTTGGATAGGTTTCTAGTACTAGACATGGTTTCCCTCCTGTCAACTGGGCCTTAAGTCCAATTAGAAAATTGTTGGTTACCACCAAGATAGGAGTGCCACTATTGTCATGTATTCTTTTATTCACATAGACTAACTTTTGTACAATGTAAGAAGAGGTATGTATACTGGGTATGAAATAAGATTAACTGGGGTTCACCTGGGAGATGGGCAACCATATTGAACCAATGAGACACCTTGTAACATTTTACAACACTCACATGACATATTGTACCAACTCTATAATGTATGCATATATGATTGTTTGCACATAGGCATGTGTGCTGTACACACACACACACACACACACACACACACACACACACACACATATGCACGCTATCCCAAAGAAGGTTCTCATAATAAAAAATGACATTCTTTCCTACTGATATTTTATTATTCATGACAGTGCTTATATATCTACTCTCTCTAATGTGTAATTGAAGAGGTTAGTGGCACCAGAAACAAATATATACTTCTTAAGATAAACACTATTGTCTTATAGAAAAGCCAGAACACAAACTTAGGAAGAAACTATATGCTCTTGAATATATTGGTTTATCTTGTAAAATACTCTCAAGGTTAATGGTAGAGTAGAAAGTATGGTGTCAGAACCCCTTGGTTCAAATGCTGGCATTGCTAGTTATTACTTTTGGATCTGAGAGAAATCAGCTTCCTGAATTTCAGTTTCTTCAATTGTGATATAAAGTTGAGATTAACCTATAGCTCACAGGATTTTTGTGAAAAACTGGTAAGCTATTGTTTATTATAGAAATCATAGTTATTGTGGTCAATATTTGGCACTGTTTGATTTTTTTATAATTATATCACCTAGTCAGGCTCAGGCTATCATCTGCTCATTAGTTCTACTCCATTGTGATTCTTATAAGGAACTCTCTTTAGGAGACAATGTAATAGAAATAGGAGAGGCATGTAGAATATGCTAAAATACACCAAAATAGGAAGAATTATGAGTACTAGAATAGTTAGTGAAGACACAAAGACAACCTAATCTGTAGATGGAAGTTTTCCTGTGTCCCAGCTGGCTGGTGGTTGGGACAAATCTCTCCCACTCACATCCCACAATTAAGCACACAGAGACATATTAATTACAAACTATATGGCCATTAGCTCAGGCTTATTACTTACTAGCTCTTACACATATACTAACCCATAATTCTTATTTATGTTTAGCCACATGGCTTGGTACCTTTTCTTAGTTCTACCTTGTCATCTTGCTTCCCCTGTATCTGGCTGATGACTCCTGACTCAGCCTTCCTCTTCCCAGAATTTTCCTTGTCTGCTTATCCTACCTAAACTTCCTGCCTGGCTACTGGCCAATCAACATTTTATTTATCAACCAGTCAGAGCAACACACATTCACAGGATACAGAACGACATTCCATAGCACTTCTCCTTTTCTGTCTAATCAAAAAGGAAGGTTTTAACTTTAACATAGTAAAATTACATAAAACAGAACAGTTATCAAGCAAGAATTACAGTTACAATATCTAGTCTATTTGTATTTGGCAAAATTAAAGAAAATATTCTATCTATCTTATATTTGTGAATCTAAAGTTTCATATCTAATTTATCTTTTATCATAACCAAGGAAAATTGTAACTTCAACTACAAAGACTCCAGAAGGATATAATATTACCTAAGTAAACAGGAAATGCATTATAAGCAACTTCCAAATTCTGGAAATGACAGAGACAGCTGCCTGCCTGGTCAGGTATCCAAAGTTCCTCTGCAATGCTTGGGCATCCATCTTCAGCCTATAGGCCTAGAATCTCTCAGTCACTTTTCTCTGTGTCCTGTAGAATATCTGGCAGTCTCCTCTGTGAAGTAGGAACCTGAAGGACCATCTCGCCTTGCAAAGTTCAGTTGTCACCTTCCTATGGGTCCTGCATGTCCAGTTGATACAACATTTTGTCAAGCAGTACAGGCAAGAACAGTTTCTTTCCCAAATGGCTATTTTTGCCATAAGGAAAGCAAACTTCATATGAGTTTCTTCAATGCCCACCTTCTTCTTTGAAGTAAATCAGTGCTGCCAGAAGCAGATGTGTCTCATTGTCTAGAAAGTTTGTTTCTAAAACATTTAAACACCATATTCTGTATGTCTTTGAAGTGTTTGAAGATTACCTACCTAATTGAAATGTATCTATATATACCTAGAAAACAACTAATATGATTATATGTTTGATTATCATAGATGACTAATTATTAATCTGTATTTCTCAACTATATACTACAATTTAAAATGAGTTGCACAAACAAAATACTTTAAACAAGAGTAGAAGTATACATACATTATAACAAAATTAACTTTAAATTTGTGACTAAAATCCATAGCAATGTAAAATATTTTAAGCAAGTTATTGCTCTTCAAAAGTAGATTGAATAATCTACCACTTTATCCTATTATATCTGTACCCTATATTTCTATATCATATCCTCTTTCTTTTTTTAGAAAGAGATTGACGATGACCAATAACAATTTGTAACCAAGAACATAAACAAAGACAAACATCCATAATCCATTTTTTGGGGAATGTGAGCATAGTGTTCTAGGCTACTTCTTGCTGATAGGAGATACTGGTAGTCTTATGGGGATCCTGAGAAAATTCAAGATAATGGTCAAGTTCTGGGAAGACCTGCTATAACTTTTGTTGATAGGTACCATCTGTTAAGGATCAGGAGGTCTGGCTTGATCAAATATGATCCATCTTAACCTGGAACAAATCCATAGCCTCTTGCTTTCTGCAGAAACAAAAGCAGAGCCTCCTCTCCAAAGTAACATATCCTTAGATCCAAATTTTGAAGTCACAATACCTTTAAAATATATATATATTGGTTTAACTCAGCAGGCTTTAAAATCAAATGTCTTTATGCAGTTAAAAATCCCAAAGACAATATAATCCAGACTCTGTGGGTGATTTCCATCTTTACATGGCTTGATTTTTATATAATTTTTACTGTCTCTTTAAAGACTTTATTTATTTGGTTTTTTCGAGACAGGGTTTCTCTGTGTAGCTTTGGAGCCCATCCTGGAACTCACTCTGTAGACCAGACTGGCTTTGAAACCACAGAGATCTGCCTTCCTCTGCCTCCCCAGTACTGAGATTAAAGGTGTGCACCACCACGCCCAGCTAAAGACTTTATTTTTTGAAACTATCTATTTCTATATATAACTGCATATATTCCTTTTCCTCTCTCTTCCAAGCCTATGTACATTTTTACACATCACTTAAAGTTTTATTCCATCTGAATCTGCCTTATTGTGATTCTATAATTCTTCTCTGATCATGAGAGATTTTAAACTGTTAAGCAGCATTGCTAGGATGAAAAGGGTCAGCCTTTGATGCTGACTCCAACCCCCTCAGATTCCCCAATATGATGGAACTACATTTACTGCCAGCTCTGAGAGAACCATGCTCATTGCTGACTCTGTGAAGCAATGGGTCTATGCTTCCATCCAGAAGCATGTATCCCAGAGAACTACTCCTCCTCCTCCTCCTCCTCCTCCTCCTCCTCCTCCTCCTCCTCCTCTTCTTCTTCTTCTTCTTCTTCTTCTTCTTCTTCTTCTTCTTTATATTAGCAAAAGCCAAATCCACCATGCTGTGTGGCTTGGAGACATCATTGTGTACTGTGGTGGGACTCTACCATGCTGCAGGTCAAACCACACGCCACTGCGAACCCACCATACTGTAGCTCATGGCTGGCCTGAGAGACACAACTAGGAAGCTGTTTTTATCTCCGTTTTAGAATCTTTTTTTTTTTTTTTTTTAAAAAAAGCTTTCTCAGGTTTTAGGTGGAAACTCTAGCTCCGCATTAGGCAGCCGAATGTAGTTGGAATATTTCCTGTGTCCTGCCTGGCCCATGGTTGGGAAAAATCTCTCACCCACAGTCGTGCCTTTTATAAAATAAACACACAGAGGCTTAATATTAATTATGACTGCTTGGACATTAGCTCAGGCTTATTACTGACTAGCTCTTACACATATACTAACCCATAATTCTTATCTATGTTTAGCCACATGGCTTGGTACCTTTTCTCAGTTCTGCCTTGTCATCTTACTTCCTCTGTGTCTGGCTGGTGACTCCTGACTCAGCCTTCCTCTTACCAGAATTCTCCTTGTCTGATTATCCCACCTATATTTCCTGCCTGGCTACTGGACAATCAGCATTTTATTTATCAACCAATCAGAGCAACACACATTCACAGCGTATGGACTAATGCCCCACAGTACTAATCCAATTAAAAAAAATGTTCAGAACTTGATAAGTTCATGTGCATCTTTGTTAATTAAAAACAGAGTTTTAGTCTTCCTTGCTTTGGAAAGCATCACAAAATTGCCTTACTTAGATAATCTTGGAAGCATTTTCTTTTCTTTCTTTCTTTCTTTCTTTCTTTCTTTCTTTCTTTCTTTCTTTCTTTCTTTCTTTCTTTCTTTATCTATTATCAGCTTGATACAGTATAAATTCTTATCCTAATAGTGATAGTGAAATGTTTCATTGAGGCTTGTCCAGTAATTGAGTAAAACCAAAACTTATTATAAGCCACAGTCATCCTAGTATCCCCCCCCCCCC
>CABHPH010136383.1:0-36994 GCA_902168325.1 Peromyscus nudipes | reverse complement strand
TATATCTAGTATCTACTTACGAGTACAGACCGTGTTTGTCCTTCTGGGTTTGGGTTACCTCACTCAGGATGATAATTTCTAGTTCCATCCATTTGCCTGCAAATTTCATGCTGTCATTGTTTTTTTCTTTGCTGTGTAGTACTCCATTGTGTATATGTACCACATTTCCTTAATCCGTTCTTCAGTTGATGGGCATCTAGGTTGTTTCCAGGTTCTGGTTATTATAAATAGTGCTGCTGTGAACATAGTTGAGCATGTATCTTTGTGGTATGATTGAGCATTCCTTGGGTATATGCCCAAGAGTAGTATGGCTGGGTCTTGAGGTAGATCAATTCCTAGTTTTCTGAGAAACCACCATACTGATTTCCTCAACCTCAGCATGTTTGTCTCACAGCTGAATGTGGTACATTTCCTGCTGGTGCTTTTCACAGTTATTCCTCCCTTAGGATAGTGATAAATACCAAGTGGGAATTTTGTAAGATAACTAGTCATCTTACCTTCAGTAATAGTGGTTGTGTGTCCCCTTGTAAAAATGTTTTTACTGAAAATAAAATCTGCTGTATGTAAATCACTCATTTCCTTAATGGGAGGGTATATGTAATTTATGGACATCTTCATGGCTTAGACACTATTCAGAGTCAACTTTGAATTTCATCATTAGAGACATACAGTACTAAGGAAATCCAACTCCCCCATCTAGCAGAGTAGGAGTCCCTTGGAGTTATCAGTGTCATAGTCTATATGTTCAGATTCCAGAGCTAGAGTTTACATATGATGTGAAAAAAAGCACACAAAGTAAATGCAATATTTTTATGTGGATGTGAATTGCCTTCTCATTTTCTAATCTGTTCTGTGATGTTGCTTAAAAGTGATGTCTGACAGGAGGATAGTCTAGAAAAGTAACAGCAAGTGTAGAAACAAACCCCAAATCTCTCATTAAGCTATTAGCAATGTAATAGAGCTCATTATTTTTCACCTTCCAATTATTGACTTTTTAAATTAGAGAACACACTCAAAGTTGAACTGTACCCAGTACTTTCTGAAGAACTTCAAGCCAATGTTGTTATATTAAAATTGTACCTTGTGCCAGAGGCTCAGAGTATCTCAAGTGGCTTTGAAGGAATTTTACTCCTATTGTGTATCCATTGTTAGGTTCATATGAAAAACATCATTATCTTATGTATTGACAATGTTGATAGCTAAAGAATTAACAGAGATTAAAAAAGCTACTTTAAATCAGAGGATAGAATTACCTATTAATTTTTTGCTGACATAACACTGGGAAACAATGGACAATGAAAGATGTTCAAGGAATGGTAGTAAATGAGTGTTATATGTTTTTGACCAGCATCTTAAGTCTTTCTGGTATATTTCTAATTAGAGTAGCCTGGATTATTGCAGATATTTTTCAAAATATTAGCAAATCTACATCAGTGAATTTCTTTTATAGAAGGGTTGAAAGAGTAAACATAGATGAAAATGCATGAAATATATTAGTGGAAAAGATACATGTTTAAACTTTAAGGCATGTGGGAAACATCTTTATCTGCTTATTGAAGATTCACATTGCCATCAAGAGGGCATTAATAAGATTCCTAATCTCAGCAAGTGGATAACTAAATCATCATAGGACCAGTGATGATGGTGACGATGATGATGATAAAAATGATTAGTGATGACAATAAATCAGACATTAGTAAAAGTTTCTAATCTCAGGAAATTTAAGGGAAAGCAGAGCATATGGACATTAAGTGAGTTGTATGAGTGATTAGCCTAAACAAAAATGTCTGACATAGCAGTCTTAATCTCACCTGAGGAAACTAGAAAAGACTTAGCTATAGAATGGATCCTTTAATCAGAGCCCAGAAGGCTATAAGGGGATAACCAGAGAGAAAGGGGGGAGAATTACAGGTAAAGAAAATTGGCATGTTCAAAGGTACACAATAGAAGGAAAATGTTCAGTATGGCTCCAGTGGAGAAAGTCAGAGTAGACAGAAGGAATCCCCTGAGTCTGCTTCCTGAAGATAATAACTCTTTTCAACTCAGCTTATCTATATTTCTCCTTGGGACACTCTTCTGTCAGAAAATGGCTTTTTTCTCATCATTCACAGCCTGCCCATGATATTGCCTTTCTTAATCATCTATTAACTTCCTCTCTTTACAGCACCAATTTTATTATACTCAGCCAGACATGAAACTTTTTATTTTATTTGATTGTTCTTTACCTGTCTTCTCTTACTGGAATATAATCCCACACAAGGCAGAGTCCTTGTCTACCTCATTCATGTCTTTATCTTCACTGTCTAGAAATGTACCCAACAAAGAACACACATAACTGATATTTGTGTTTAAAGACTGCCTATTTAAAATGCTTCACATGATTAACAGATACAATGGGATGAGTTTGGAAAGAAGTACACAAATGTGAAGTCTTTACCACAATCTCTGCCTTCAACTTATCCATTACTGTCAAGCAAGTCTCCCTGTCCTCTTACTTATTATTTTTGTAATGAGGAAATTTAATATAGGATCTACCCTCTTAGAAAAGTACTCAACACACAATTGAATACTATCAACTACAGGAACTATGCTGTGCTGTAGATCTCTAGGAGTTTCTTATTCTTGTATCCAATAAACAGCAACATGATCACTGATCTGTTCACTACTTCCAGTGGTATTATCTGGGTAGGATGATTGCTTGATGACATTAGTAAGGTCTTCAAAGCCTTCAGAAAGGATCAAGGATCAGATTTTAAAGATAAAAACTCTATATGGAACTGAATACTTTTGTGATTAGCAGTCTAGCCATTTACTTGTAAGGTCTAAAACTACTCCAAGAAATAGAGACACATGAAAAACTCTGTCTGTTCCCAGTAGTTGGGACATTATTTTCTGTGAAAATAATGATGCATTTGAATTGCTACTTTATTCACATTATCTACAAGATTTGGGGCCAACATCAATGTAATTGGTGAACTGTCATTTTCACTCTTTCATAAGCTGGGGTTCTTGGTGTATGTCCATTCTTTCGGTTTCATTACAGTGTCAATTACTGCAACATAAAACTCCTTAATTACCTTCAGAGATATTTTATCTGTACTTTCCCATATTTTGCATGAGGCATACAACAAGGTAACTGTTCTTATTTCTTAGGAGTTCTACATAGAAGCATATTGGCTGCTGTCTAGACTCTGGCATGTTTTTAAGCAGTAGTGCCAACATGTATTTACTAAGTACTGAGCATATATCCCACTTTGTTCTAAGTATTAGAAGAGACTTGAAAAGTCAAGAAAAGATTCAGCTCTATTACTGCAATTACTTAACAATCCATGGGTAAATTAAGCCAACCTTTTGTAAATTTGGAAGCATGCATTGTTTATTTTAAACTTGGTACTCATAAAAACAGCCATCTAAGGCTCCACATTTGTCCATTATCTAAAATGGCCTGTTTAGCATTTCTATGCTGTCTCAGCTAGTCCTTTTCCTTTTTGGGTCTTAGACACTATTCCCTTTCCTGAAAGACTGGGAAACAGTTTTGCTCCATCACCTACTCCCACCTTCTTCCTCCATTTATTTGAGTGCCATCATGTTCTGCTTTTTTAAAAAAAAGTCTTATTTCTTATCTAGTGTGATAAGGAAATTTTTTTGTTATCCTTTATGTGTCCTGTTATTTCTTTCTGCCCATCCTTAGGGATCTAGCCTGGTTTTCTATTTTTTTTTATTGTTTTCCTGTTTCCCCTTTAGGTCACTGTATTGTTCTGAACTTCAGCCAACTTGGCATCTGGTTACCTTTTGAAAAAGCTCTGAAATTTGATATCAGAGTAAAATTTCTTCACTCTGCTGTGCATCTTTTATATCCCATTAAAATAAATTTCCAAATGACTTGTTCTATAGTCACCTAGGAGCTAGGTTTGTACATGAAAATAGCCTTTTAGCTTTCCTTATGAACATTCATTCTACCTAGAGCCAGCCTTTCAAGGGGGCAGAATAATGAGGCATGATTTTACACTCTAATTTTAGTCTGTCTGTTTTATTGCCATAAAAATATCATAAAACACATTCCTCAAATACCAGACACTTGTTTTCTCATATTTTTTGAGGACTTCAAGTCCAAGATCAAGGTATGAGCATGGTCACTTTCTGTTGAGTGCTGTTTTCCTGATTTGTATTAGACATCCCTTTCCCACTGTGTCTCCATGTTACAGGAAGTGGAGAGGAAAGATGATGAAAGAGGAGTGGAGAAGAGGCTGAGAGAGCAACTCTCTGGTGTCTTTTGACATAAAAGCACTAACCCATCATGAGGACTTCACCTTCATGACCTCAAACCAACCTAAAGGTCACCCCCCAAAAACCTTGAGAATTTAATATCAATGTAAGAGTTTGAGGAACAGGTGCACAATTTAGTCCATAGCATATCCCAGGTCTGTTTTTAGAACATGTTGGGGAAACAGTGAAACAAGTCTGTCCCTCTAAAATGAGATATTAGAAGGTCAGAAAGCCTACCCATTGCTAGTCTACTTCATCAGATCGTGTGTTAGATAGCCTTTGGTTTCTGTGGCCAAATACTTAAAAAAACAATTTAGAGCAGGAAAGGTTGATTTTGGCTCAAGATTTCAGAGGGTTTTGTCAACACTTACTTGGCACTGTCTCTATTGGCTTATGGTCCAGCAGAAGATCATGTGGAGAGAGCAGAATGAAGTAGAGCTTCTGAACTCATGGAAAAAAGAGAGAAGGCAGCAAAAAGGCTAGGGACAATATATACTCTTCAAAAGTATGCCCCAGTGACCCACTCCCTCCAATCAGGCCCCACTTTCAAAGGGCTCCACCAACTCCCAATATTTCATTCAATGATGAACCCAGGGATTAGTCCACTGATTAGTTTATAGACATGATCAAATCAATCAGTTGGCAACCAAAAAGTGACCACATGGGACTTTGAGGAACATTTCAGATTCAAACCCTAACAGAGCACTATTGTATAGTTCCATTAAGAACAGTGGAGCCAAATAACCTGAGTTTGTTTTCTAGTTAGAATTTTCTAACAGAATCTTAGGGCCAGTTACTCACTATCACTGTGTCTTGGGTTTATTCATATACAAAATGGTTATAATAATAGTACTTACAGGTTGCTGTTGGCATTAATCCAAGGGATTCATCATTGACTTATACACAAATATGCAAAAATTCCAAGCACATAATAAACTGTTTACTAATTGTTATCATTATGAATGTACACACTCTGTGTTCTAACCTCACATTGATTCTGGTTCTGGTATTGACTCAGAAGTTGCCAGTGTGGGGCTGGGGATGTGAGTTAGTGGTAGAGTACTTGCCTAGCATGTACAAAGCCCTGAGTTTATATTCAGTAACAGATAATATTACAAGTCTCCATTCATTCTCTCCACACTCTCCCCTGGTAACAGCTAATCCTGATGGAAAAGTTGGTTTCCTTTTCTCCTTTACAAGGTGTCTGCCTGAGATTCTGGGCAAGTAAGGGCCTCAAGTCTGATATCGGGAACAGTGCTGGGTTGTTGGGTAATGCCTAGGGAGGTCATAAGTTGGTAGAGCCAAGACAAATGTTTTGGACCATAGATTTGGAAAAAAGATGCCATCTTTCTATAGGTCAAGTGGATGTTCATTAATAAAAAAAATGCTTAGGAGGTCTACACACTGGTTGACAATGGAAAGTAGCTAAGAACATGATTCTAAAAGTGATTCCAGAGCCTTTTATATGTAGGGCTAAAGATCTTATGGATAGTTGTGGATCATGGATTTCAGAGTGGGCACTTTTAAAAGCAGAGTGTAAAGGTGAACAGAAGCTAACATTGAGTATTTTTTTTAAGATGGGTTTATTCAAACAGACGACATGCTTAAAGTCTGGCACTTCCTGGTGTCAGGCATTAAAATCATTAAAAAGTAGGAGACAGAGTCTGCCAGCGCCCGATTGGACTAAGAGGTGAGTCTTTGTCTAGGTGGGGCCCAGGGGCACAATCTTGCACCCGCACACCGCCACCCATTGCAGTCCCAGTCTCAGGACAATAGACAGGCCTCCTGCAGACAAGTCGGACTACCACCATCCCCCACCAGACCTTGCAACCCAAAAGCCCCAACTCCCCCAAATCCCACCCTCCCTCTGAGACTATAACTGTTCACTGAGACAGAGCCCATCAGCACCCATTTGGACTAAGAGATAAGTCCTCATACCCAAACACCTCAGCCTCTAGACTTTGGGCCCAGGGACACAACTCTGTACCCCCACACCACCACCCATTGCAGTCCCAATTACAGGCCAGTCAGCAAGCAGACCTCCTGCAGACAGGTCAGACTACCACCATTCCCGATCAGACCCATACTCTGAGACTGCAGCTACTCCCTGAGACAGAGTCCACGAGCACCAATTGGACTAAGAGCTGCTCCTTGAGACAAAGAGTCTATCAACACTAATTAGACCAAGAGCTCTCACTGGACCAAGAGTATTGATCAGACCAAGAGAGGCTCCCTCAGACGCTGACACCACTTGCACTCAGTGGAGAAAAAGATGGGTAGATGTCAGTGCAAAAATACAGTCAACAACATAAAAACAAATATGGCTCCATCAGAACCTACAACAGCAAGATCTGAACATCCCAACACCGAAGAAACATAAGAAATCGACCTGAAAAATGACCTTAAGAAAATATTAGAGATCTTAAAAGAGGAAATGAGAAATTCCCTTAAAGAAATCAAGGAAAAGTCAAACAAAAAAATGGGAAGAATTCAGTAAATCCCTTAGAGAAAGTCAAGAGAAAGCAATTAAACAAGTGAGGGAAACAGTTCAAGATTTGAAAACTGAAATGGAGACAATAAAGAAGACACGAACTGAGGGAATACTGGAAGTGGAAAATCTGAGTAAACAAACATAAACTACAGATGCACGCATAACCAACAGAATGCAAGAGATGGAAGAACAGCTCTTTGGCATTGAAGATACCAAAGAGGAAATAGATTCAAAAAAGAAAACACTGAAGCCAACAAAGTCATGATCCAAAATATCCAGGAAATTTGGGACATCGTGAAAAGACCAAACCTAAGAATAATAGGGATAGAAGAAGGAGAAGAATACCAACTCAAAGGCACAGAAAATACATTCAACAAAATCATAGAAGAAAACTTTCCCAACCTAAAGAAGGAAATGCCTATAAAGATACAAGAAGGTTACAGAACACCAAATAGACTGGATCCAAGAAAAAGTCCCCTCACCACATAATAATCAAACCACTAAACATACAGAATAAAGAAAAAATACTAAGAACTGCAAAGGAAAAAGGTCAAGTAACATATAAAGGCAGACCTATAAGAATAACACCTGACTTCTCAATGGAGACTCTAAAAGCCAAAAGGTCCTGGACGGATGTTATGCAGACACTAAGAGACCATGGATACCAACCCAGACTATTATAACCAGCAAAGCTCTCAATCAACATAGACAGAGTAAACTAAATATTCCATGATAAAGCCAGATTTAAACAATATCTTTCCACAATTCTAGCCCTACAGAAAGCACTAGAAAGAAAAATCCAACCTAAGAAAGTTAGATACACCCATGAAAACATGGGCAATAAATAGTCCCACACCAACAAATACCAAAGAAGGGAAACATACAACACTACCACCAAAAAATAACAAGAATTAACAATCACTGGTCATTAATATCCATTAATATCAATGGTCTCAATTCACTTGTAAAAAGACATAGGCTAACAGAATGGATATGAATGCAAGATCCATCCTTCTGCTGCAAACAAGAAACAAACCTCAACTTCAAAGACAGACACTACCTCAGAATAAAAGGCTGGGAAAAGACTTTCCAATCAAATGGATTTAAGAAGCAAGCTGGTGTAGCTATCCTAATATCTAATAAAATAGATTTCAAACTAAAATCAATCAAAAGAGATCAGGAAGGACATTATGTATTTATCACAGGGAAAATCTGACAAGATGAAGTCTCAATTTTGAATATTTATGCCCCATATACAAGGGTACCCACATTTGTAAAAGAACTATTAGTAAAGCTTAAATCACACATCAAACCCCATACACTAGCAGTGGGAGACTTCAACACCCAGCTCTCACCAATGGACAGGTATGTCAGACAGAAACTTAACAGAAAAATTAGGAAACTAACAGACATTATGACTCAAATGGACTTGATAGATATCTACAGAATATTCCACCCCACCACAAGAGAATATACCTTCTTCTCAGCACCCCATGGAACCTTCTCTAAAATCAACCACATGCTTGGTCACAAAGCAAATCTCAACAGATACAAAAGAATTGAAATAACCTCCTGTATCTTATCGGACCACCATGGCTTAAAGTTAGATTTCAACAACAAAAATTACAGAAAGCCTACAATCTCATGGAAACTGAATAATGCCCAATTGAATCACCAGTGGGTCAAGGAAAAAAGAAAGAAAGAAATTAAATATTTCCTAGAATTCAATGAGAATGAATGTACAACATACCCAAGTTTATGGGACACTATGAAAGCAGTCCTAAGAGGAAAATTCATAGCACTAAATGCCCACATAAAGAAGATAGAGAAATTTCACACTAGAGACTTAACAGCACACCTGAAAGCTCTAGAACAAAAAGAAGCAAACTCACCCAGGAGAAACAGACACCAGGAAATAATAAAATTGAGGGCTGAAATCAATAAAATAGAAACAGAACAATACAAAGAATCAATGAAACAAAGAGTTGGTTCTTTGAGAAAATCAAAAGATACACAAGCCCTTATCCAAATTAACCAAAAAGCAGAGAGAGAGCATCCAAATTAACAAAATCAGAAATGAAAAGGGGGACATAACAACAGACAATGAGGAAATCCAGAGAATCATTAGGTCATACTTCAAAAATCTGTACTCCACAACATTGGAAAATCTGAAAGAAATGGACCATTTCCTAGATAGGTAACACATACCAAAGTTAAATCAAGACCAGATAAACTATGCAAATAGACCAATAACCCCTAAGGAAATAGAAACGGTCATTAAAAGTCTCCCAAGCAAAAAAAGAAAACAGGACCAGATGGTTTCAGGGCAGAATTATACCAGATTTTCAAAGAAGAGCTAATACCAATGCTCCTCAAATTGTTCCACACAATAGAAACAGAAGGAACATTACCAGACTCTTTTTATGAGGCTGCAGTTACCATGATACCCAAAGCACACAAAGATGCAACAAAGAAAGAGAATTACAGACCAATCTCCCTCATGAATATTGATGCAAAAATACTCAATAAAATACTGGCTAACCAAATCCAGGAACCCATCAAAAAATTATCCACCATGACCAAGTAGGTTTCATCCCAGGGATGCAAGGATGGTTCAACATACAAAAATCTGTCAATGTAATACACCATATAAACAAACTGAAAGAAAAAAAAAACACATGATCATCTCATTAGATGCTGAAAAAGCCTTTGACAAAATCCAACACCTCTACATGATAAAGGTTCTAGAGAGATCAGGAATACAAGGAACATACCTAAATATAATAAAGGCAATTTACAGCAAGCCAAGAGCCAACATCAAAGTAAATGGAGAGAAACTCAAAGCAATTCCACTAAAATCAGGAACAAGACAAGGCTGTCCACTCTCCCCATACTTATTCAACATAGTACTTGAAGTTCTAGTTAGAGCAATAAGACAACAAAAGGAGATCAAGGGGATATAAATTGGAAAGGAAGAAGTCAAACTTTCCTATTTGCAGACAATATGATAGTATACATAAGTGACCCCAAAATTTCTACCAGGGAACTCCTATAGCTGATAAACTCCTTCAGTAAGGTGGCAGGATACAAGATTAACTCAAAAAATCAGTAGCCCTCCTATATACAAATGATAAATGGGCTGAGAAAGAAATCAGAGAAACATCACCCTTTACAATAGCCACAAATAATATAAAATACCTTGAGGTAATTCTAGCTAAGCAAGTGAAAGATCTTTATGATAAAAACTTTAAGTCTCTGAAGAAAGAAATTGAAGAAGATATCAGAAAATGGAAAGATCTCCCATGCTCATGGATAGGTAGAATTAACATAGTAAAAATGGCAATCTTACCAAAAGCAATCTACAGATTCAATGCAATCCCCATCAAAATCCCAACCCAATTCTTCACAGACCTGGAAAGAACAATACTCAACTTCATATGGAAAAACAAAAAACCCAGGATAGCCAAAAGAATCCTGTACAATAAAACAACCTCTGGAGGCATCATGATCCCTGACTTCAAGCTCTACTATGGAGCTATGATAATAAAAATAGCTTGGTACTGGCATAAAAACCAACATGTGGTCCAATGGAATCGAATTGAAGACCCTGACATTAATCTGCACACCTATGAACATATGATTTTCAACAAAGAAGCCAAGACTGTACCATGGAAAAAAGAAAGCATCTTCAACAAATGGTGCTGGCATAACTGGATGTTAACATGCAGAAGATTGCAAATATATCCATATCTGTTGCCATGCACAAAACTCAAGTCCAAGTGGATCAAAGACCTCAACATAAATCCAGTTACACTGAACTTGATAGAAGAAAAATTTGGGAATAGTCTTGAACGCATTGGCACAGGAGAACACTTCCTAAATATAACACCATTAGTACAGACACTGAGAGAAACAATTAATAAATGAGACCTCCTGAAACTGAGAAGCTTTTGTAGAGCAAAGGACACAGTCAATAAGACAAAACAATAGCCTACATAATGGGAAAAGATCTTGACCAACCTCACATCTGACAGAGGACTGATCTCCAAAATATATAAAGAACTCAAAAGGCTAGACTTCAAAATACTGAACAATCCAATTAAAAAATGGGCTACAGAGCTTAACAGAGAATTCTCAACAAGAATTTCAAATGGCTGAAAGACATTTAAGGAATTGCCCAACATCCTTAGTCATCAGGGAAATGCAAATCAAAATGATTCTGAGATACCATCTTACACCTGTTAGAATGGCTAAGATCAAAAACACTGAAGACAGATTATGTTGGAGAGGATGTGAAGCAAGGGGAACACTCCTTCCCTGTTGGTGGGAATGCAAACTTGTACAGCCACTCTGGAAATCAGTATGGCGATTTCTCAGGAAATTGGGAATCAATCTTCCTCAAGACCCAGCTATACCATTTTTGGGCATATACCCAAGGAATGCTCAATCTTACCACAAGGACACTTGCTCAAATACGTTCATATCAGCTTTATTTGTAATAGCGAAAACCTGGAAACAACCTAGATGTCCCTCAACTGAAGAATGGGTAAAGAAAATGTGGCACATATACACAATGGAGTACTACTCAGCAGTAAAAAACAATGATATGAAATTTGCAGGCAAATGGATGGAACTAGAAAATATCATCCTGAGTGAGGTAACCCATATTCAGAAGAACAAACAAGGTATGTACTCACTCATAAGTGGATACTAGATGTAGGGCAAGGGATGGCCAGACTGCAACCTTCAGCTTTGTAGAGGCTAGCTGACAAGGAGGGACCCTGGGAGGTACACATGGATAGCCCAGTAAAGTAGAAGTGGATGGGATCTGCATCAGTGTGCTGGGAGTGGTGGGGTGGTGAAGGGCAAGGAATGGAGGGTGAGAACATACGGAAATGGGAGGGTCAAGCTGGAGCGGGGACAGAGTGGGAGAGCAGGGAAGGAGATACCATGATAGATGAAGACATCATGGGAGTGGGAAGAGGCAGGGTGCCGGAGAAGCTCTCAGGAATCCACAAGGATGACCCCACCCTTGACTGCTGGCAGTGATTGAAGGGATGCCTGGACTGATCTACTCTGGTGACCGGTCTAGTGAATGCCCTAACTGTCATCATAGAGCCTTTATCTGGTGACTGCTGGAGGTGGATGCAGGGATCCACTGTGGGGCACCAAGCTGAGCTCCAGGAATCCAATGGAATAGAGAGAGGAGGGATTCTGCAGGTGGGGGACATCAAGATTTTGATGGGAAGATGTGAGGAGATGAATAGCCACACTGGTGGAGATCCATGAACTGTTCACTAATGTCTGTGGAGCCCCCATGGGACTAGACTAGGCACTCTGGATATGGGAGACAGCTGTTTAGCTAGAACTGTTTGGGAGACACTGGGCAGGGGGATTGGGATCCATCCCTGGTGCATGGGCAGGCTTTTAGAAGCCTGGTGCCTGTGGTATGGCACCTTGAGCAGCCTTGGTGCGGCAGGGAGGGGCTTGGACCTGCCTAGGCTTGGTGTGCTGGGCTCTGCCAACTCCCCATGGGAGACCTTGATTTGGAGGATGTGGGGGTTGGGGGTGGCTTGGGAGGGAGAGCTGGGGGGTGCGAGAAGGGAGGAGGTGGGATCTGTGAGTGGTATGTAGGATGAGTAGAAAATTTCTTAATTAAAAATATTTTAAAAATTAAAACATAAAAAAGGGAAAAAAGTAATCCAATGTGTCAACGATAGGCACATTCCATAGGAAAGGGTATCTTCAAAAGAAGAGTAAGCTTTTTATAAATAGCTTTACTATGGATTTGAGACCTGTATATGTCTTTTAATTAATCAAATTTATTTCTAACTGATTCATGAAACAAAAATATTCTTATTAATCTGCATTCAAATTTAGTCTCTTATGGTAAAACATTGACAAAATACAATGTGAGAAGGAAAGTATTTATTTTATCTTACTCTTCCAGATCATGGTCCACCATTGAGGAAAGCCAGGATAGGAACTCAAGGCAAGAGCCTGAAGGGAGGACTGCTTGCTTTTCAGTGCAGCATTACCTCTGCCCAGGTAATTTACTCACAACCAAGGAAGTAGATAAGGAACCATGGAGGTTGCTACTTGTTAGATAGCTCACTTGAGTTCATAACTATCTTGCTTTCTTGTATGGCCCAGGATCACCTGCATAGGGATAGTGCTGCCCACAGTAAGCTGAGCCTCACTACAACAATTGATAGTTAAGATAATTCCCCAGACACGTCTCACAAGTCAATATGATTTAGGCAATTTATCAGCTCAGGCTTTCTTCTCAGGTGACTCTAGGCTATATCAAGTTGACAGTGAAAGCTAATAAGGACAATGGTATAATATGATATTTTGATAAATGTATACACTGTAGATTCTACCGTGCAGAATGTTTATGTCAGGTTAATGTATTTATTTCTCCAAATATTTATCATGTTCTCTCTGTCTCTGTCTCTGTTTCTGTCTTTGTCTCTCTCTCTGTCTCTCTCTCTCTCCTCATTTCTTCATTTCCCTACTATTTGAGATGAAAGCTAGATCCATGCAACTTCTAGGTCATCAATGCACCACTGTGCTACATCCTCAGCCCGTGTTTTCTTGAGATGTTGTTTCCTTATGTAGCTCAAGCTGGCCGCATGCTTGCAATCCTCTTGCATATAACTTCCTAATGGTGATATTACAAGCATATGTTTCCACATCTGGCTTACCATATTTCTATGTTGCAAAAATATTCAATACTTTCTTCTAGTTTTTGAAATGTATAGTTACATTACTGTTGTCCATCTTTCCTCTAATATGCAAGAGCATACCACAATGTCTTCCTCCTATCTAATTATAACTTAGGTCTCTTTAGTCAACTTTTCCTAATCCCTCACTCTTTCTCTTCACCTTCTTGTAGCCACCATTGAACTCGTAGTTTCTATAAAAGTAACCTTTTGGGGTTCTACTGAGGAGTGAGATCATATGATACTTAGCTTTCTGTGTGTGGTATATTTATTTGAATATAATGATCTCTAGATTCATACATGTTGTCACATTTTTATGGATGTGTAATATTCAGTCATGTTATACCACATTAGAATCCATTCATCAGCTCATGGACATTCAAGTTGTTTTCCTTTTTTGGCCATTGTGAATAGTGCTGCAGCATACATGGGAATATGGATGTCTGTGTAATATATTGATTTTATTTCCTTTGGTATATAAACCAGTAGAGGGATTATGGTATATACTAATTTTAATTTTTAGATGAACTTTGAGTTGTTCTCTGTAATGGCTATATGAGTTTATACTCCTATTTAGTGTTCAAGGGTTTCTTTTCCTCCATGTCTTTTCCAGAACTTGTTGTGTTTTGTCTTTCTGATAAGTCATTATTATTGAAGTGATATGCTATCTCATTGTTTTTTGATCTGCATTTCTTTGATAAGTGTTGAATAGTTTTTCTTTGATTATTATTGAACAGTTTTTCATAAATCTGCTGGGGATTAGTATATGTTTTAGTCAAGTTTTCTAGAGGAATAGAACCAATGGGATAAATATACATACACACATACATATATGTATGCATACACACACTATACACACACACACACACACACACACACACACACACACACACACATATATCCCTCAAAACTTACTAAGTGAGTTTTTTTTTCTGAGACAGGGTTTCTCTGTGTAGCTTTGCGCCTTTCCTGGAACTCACTTGGTATCCCAGGCTGGCCTTGAACTCACAGAGATCCACCTGGCTCTGCCTCCCGAGTGCTGGGATTAAAGGCGTGCGCCACCACCGCCCGGCTTTTTTTTTTTCTTCAGATTTATGGATTAGGTACACAGTGTCCTGTCTGCACTCAGACACCACAGGGAATTGAACCTGGGACCTCTGGAAGAACAGGCAGCGCTCCTAACCTCTGAGCCACCTCTCCGGCTCCTAAGTGAGCTTTAAAATATTTAAAATATTAATGACAGGCAAATCACACCTGATATGCTGAGGACTTAAAAGTCACTTGGTCCCTAAGGCTGAATGCCTCAACAGTTGAAGTAGTCCCGCAAGCACCGTCTCTCGTTGGGGGTTGATGACTAGTCATTACTCAGTTCACAAGGCAGAGTGCCTCAGTAATCCAAATCTGATGCCAGAAGCCTGGAAAGTTCCTGGAAAGTCACTTGCCACTATTCCAGAAATGAAAGCAATGGGAAATGCCCATTCTACTATCATGGAAGTAATCAGCAGCTGCAGTCACTATGGGGCGAATCAACTTGGTGGCAAAGAGACCAAAGGCCAAGAGAAAAGGCCAAGCAAGTAAGTGCTGTGATAATCTTCCTTCTAAAATACTATTTTTTTCCAGGCTGCTACCTAAAGGTGCTGCTCACAATCAGGGTGGGCTTTCTCATAACCATCAAAGCAATCAGGACAGTTCTTCAGGTGATTCTAATTTGTGGCAATTTGACATGAAAAACAACCATAATTGAATTCTTCTTAGGTACAGTGTCTGTTTTGTATAAAGTCTGTTGCTATTTTTCACCAGTTCATTATTTTTACTACTAGCTATTAAGTTTTAAAGTTCCTTAAATGATCTGGATATCAGTCTTTTATTGAGTGAATAGTTTGTACCTGTATTTCCCATTTTATAGTTTAACTTATCTCTTCACTTAGTTGACTCTGTTTTTGTGCAGAAGCCCTTTGTTCAGTGCTGTCACTTTACTTGCTTTTGTTTTCTGGTCAACATCTGCCTAATCCAGTGTCCCAAAGTATTTCTCTTAAGTTTTTTTTCTAGTAGTTTCTAGTCTTTAGTCCATTTTGAGCTGATTCTATTATAACTGGTGAGAGATAGTGTCTTAGTTAGGGTTCCTATTGCTGTGATGAAGCACCATAACCAAAGCAACTTGGGGAGGAACGGGTTTATTCAGCTTCCATTTACACTGTAGTCCATCATTGAAGGAAGCTAGGATGGGAATTCAAACAGGGCAGGAGCGTGGAGGCAGAAGCTGATGCACAGGCCATGGAAGAGTACTGCTTACTGGCTTGCTCCTCATGGCTTGCTCAGTCTGCTTTCTTATAGAACCCAGGACCACCAGCCCAGGGATGACCCCCATAAATAATGGGTTGTGCCCTCCCCCATCAATCACTAATTACCCAAATGCCTTACAGGTTTGCCTACAACATGATCTTATGGAGGCATTTTCTTAATTGAGGGTCCCTCCTCTCAGGTCACTTTCACTTGTGTCAAGTTGACATGAAACTACCCAGCACAGATAGGAGCCTACTTTCATTCATGTATGTCTATGTGGCTATCAAATTTTCCTTTTATCTATTGAAAAGCTTGATAATTTTTAATGTATGTACCTAGTGACTTTGTTAAACACCAATTGGCTTATTTCTAGGTTCTTCATTTTGTCCTACTGATCAATATGTTTATACTTATGCTAATACTGTGCTTTATTGATTACTACAGCTTTGCAGTATATTGTGAAGTCTGGTATTGTAAGAGTTCCTGATTTGTTTTGTTTTGTTCCTTTTCCACAAATGGCTTTTATGATTCATTTTCTTTTGTACTTTCTCATAAATTTTAGAATTTTTCCTAGGTATTAAAGTAATGCCATCTTTTAGTTCATTTGTGACTAGGAAGAGAAAAGTGTTATTTCAGTTTTAGAAATGAATAAACTGTGAATGCAAGAAATGAATGGATTGGAGTCCAACTGGCGAGAAGGAGAAGGGTTTATGTGAGCAAGAGTTGTTGGGACCAGGGATGGATGGAATACAGGGACGAGTGGCCAAACTAATGGAAACACATGAACTGTGAACAGATGGCTGAGGGGCCCCCAACTGGATCAGGCCCTCTGAATGGGTGAGACAGTTGATTGGCTTGATCTGTTTGGGAGGTATCCAGCCAGTGGGACTGGGTCCTGTGCTCAGTGCTTGAATTGGCTGTTTGAAACCTGGGGCTTAGCAGAGACCATTGGCTCAGCCTGGGAGGAGGGGACTAGACCTGCTTGGACTGAGTCCACCAGGTTGATCTCAATCCTCGGGGGAGTCTTTGCCCTGGAGGAGATGGAAATGGGGGGTGGGCTAGGGGGAGGGGGGGCGGGGGGGGGGGGGGGAGAACGGGGGAATCCATGGCTGATATGTAAAGTTGAATTATATTGTAAAATAAAATAAAATAAAATAAATAAATAAATAAATAAAAGAAATGAATGGATTGGAAGGTAGACAGAATGAATAGGATTCATACCTTGTGGTGATTTGAATGAGAATGGGCCCCATAGGTTAATATATTTAAACACCTGCACCCCAGTTGGCAGAATTGTTTAGGAAGGATTAGGAGGTGTGGCCTTGTTGGAGGAGGTATATCACTGGGAGTTGGCTTTATTAGTAGTCACTCTTTTTTTTTTTTTTTTTGGTTTTTCGAGACAGGGTTTCTCTGTGTAGCTTTGCGCCTTTCCTGGAACTCACTTGGTAGCCCAGGCTGGCCTCGAACTCACAGAGATCCACCTGGCTCTGTCTCCCGAGTGCTGGGATTAAAGGCGTGCGCCACCACCACCCGGCTTAGTAGTCACTCTTATGCAGCCTACAATGAAACAGAGCAAATGGCAGAAATAAATACAAAATGTACAGTTGAGGAGAAAACGAACACCAGGAAATTTAATATTGGAGCCAAGGCTTATTCTGAAAGAGATAAGAAGAGTCCTGGTTAGAAATGGAATAAAGGGAGAGATGTGCTAAGAACAAGACCTCACCCAGCTATTCTTGAAACTTGTGAAAGGAAAAGGCTTAATAGATTTTATGTTCCTCAAAATTAACAACAAATCAAAGCTTATGCAAATGTCATTCAAGGAGAGAGCCAAAATTGGCAGCATCAGCCATGTGGTTCTGGCTTTAGAGTCATGAAGAATGTGTAATTAAAGGGGTTGTGAAATCTTCCTCTGTGGAAAAAGAGAGCGTCTGAGGCCAGTAAGTCCTTTGAAATTAGACATGGAGCTACAAGACTTGGAATTTGCCCTACTGTGTTTCTGACTCACTTTGGTTCAGTATTTTTTCATTATGTCCCCATTCCTGCCTTTTGGAATGTAATGTATATTCTGTGCTACTCTCTGTTGGAAGTATGTAATTTACTTTTTTATTTTACAATAGTTTACTATTAAGAGATAAATCTTCAGTTGCATAAAAGACTTTGGACTTTTAAACTGTGTTGAGACTGTGAAAAATTATGGGGACTTTTGAAATTGGACTAAATGCATTTTACATTATGACATGACCACAGGGGAATGTGGTGGGGGAAGGGAGTAGAATGTGGTGGCTTGATTGAGAAGGCCTCTGCAGGCTCATGCATTTGAATATGTGATCCCTAGTTAGTGAAAATGTTTGGGAAGGATTAGGCAGTATGTGCTTGTTGGAGAATTAGGAGGTATGGCCATGTTGGAGAAGGTGTGCCACTAAAGACTGGCTTTGAGGTTTCAAAAGCCCATGCAATTCTGTGATCTCTCTCTGTCTCATGCTTGTGGATCAAGATGTAAGCTCCCAGGTACTACTCCACCATCATTCCTGCTTACCTACTGCTTGCTATACTCTCCACTATGATGGTCAAGGACTCACCCTCTGAAACTGTGAGCCCCAAATAAACTCTTCTATAAATTCTCCTGATCATGGTGTCTTCACAGCAACAGAAAAGTAACTAAGACCCTTCTTCTCAACAGTTATTGCTAAACTTTGTGACCATTTCAATGTAGTACACATACATGAAAAGTCAAATGAGGTTTCTAGCTTGAGTGGACAGTTCATTACAGGATTGTGATAGGATTAGTCTTGAAATGAGGGCAGTAAGTTTGTTTGGGAAATGTGCCTGAGATCCTTATGAATGACTTGCATCCAAATTATCAAGAGCAGTGGTTCTCAACCTTCTTAATGCTGAGACCTTCATATTATGGTTATTTCCAACCATAAAAATATTTTGTTGCTACTTCATAACTGTAATTTTGCTACTGTTATGAATTGTAATTTAAATATCTGATATTTGGGATATCTGAAATATGAACCCTGAGAAGGGGTCGTTCCACCCACGGGGTCATGACCGACAGGTTGAAAAACATGGATCTAGTGTGTGGGTTAAAAAGAGATTAAATGTGTACCTTATGTGTGCTGACCTTTGGCATATTGAAGACTTGGACTGCTCTAGACATATAAATTGCTATTATAACTAAAAACTTCCTTGTGCTAGTTTGTTGACTCTTCCTTATAGGTTTGTGATTTACAAATACTAGAAAAGATACATGAGCTAGCATTTTAAAGATATGTAAGCCTGGGAATGTGGTTTAGTGATAGAGTACTACCCAAGTGTGGACAGGACCCTTGGTTTGATTCTCACTACCACGAAAAGTAGATTTTTAAAAAATTTAAATAATGAACTCAGAGGTAGTGATTCAAGTCTGAAAGAGGCTCAGAACCTCATTGTGTTGTATCTTTTACTGTGGTGGTGAATATACAGAACATATAAAATTTACCATGCTGGCCATTATTCCATGTACACAATTGTGGCATGTCTGCTTGTGCTGTTATTGTGCTTGTCTGGATTACACAACCATGTTGTTGAGATTTCGTGGGTATAGTAGCTTCCCTGTCGTGTATAGTAGACACTATCTCACAGCAGACATCTTCGTCCTCTGGCTCTTAAATCTCTATGTCCCCTCTTTCACAATGTTCCTTGAGCCTTAGGTATAGGGGTTATATTACAGATATATCAGCTGGGTTTGGGTACCTCATAGTCAGTTGTTTTCTGCAATTTGACCAGTTTTGGGTGGTTTTTTTTTTTTTTGTAACTGTCTTGGTCAGCTCCAAGAATATGTTTCTTTAATGAGATCTGAGAGCTGTACTTTTCTGTGAGTATAAGTACAGGTGTTTAGAATGTAGCTTTAAACTTTACAGGTTTAGGAAAGTGGCATTAGTAAGTTCTTCTCTAGGGTCTGTGACCTCACCAGCCACAGGTATGCCTGTGTTTATAGTACTAGGCATAAATTCCCTCTTATTGCTCAGACCTTAACTTCAACTAAATAGGTATTAGTTATCTCCAAGATAGTAAGTGTGACAATTGCACCTTTGGGGGACATTTTGCCATGCTGGTCATTGTTGCATTATTGCATTGTGTATGGAAAATATAATTGAAAGAATTAAAATGGCAATTGTTTGGTGGCATATCATTTGATCTACTCTGAAGAATGTTTCTTGTGTTGATGGTAAGAATGTGAATCTTATATATGTTGGTTAGTTGTTATATAGATGCCTGAAAGTGCATTTGCTCTAGGGGACAATATAATTTGGGAGATTTTTCTATCTGACTGCTTTGTACACTGCAGAAAGCATAGTGATACAATCCCCAGATATTATTATATGTTGGTTTTGTTCTCTCCTTTATATATTTAGTTCAGTGTGTATATATATACATATATATATATGTTTGTTTTATCTGAAATTAGTATATCCTAGCTGTGTTTTGCTTCTTTTTGGCTTCAGTTGTGTGGAATATCTTACTTTCAGTTTACTCTCTGTGTGTCCTTAGAGGTGAAGTAAGATTCAAGTAAGCAACCTATCATTGGGTCTTTTAAAAATACACTCATTCTTTCTGTGATGTTCAATTGAAGAACTTCATCCATTTATAGATGTGGTAATTATTGATAGGGTGAAGTTTTACTATAACTGAATTATGGAATTACAGTATATGATTTAATATATTTTGTTAGGGACTTCTATATATCTAGTTATAAGACATAGTGTGCTGGAAGCCTATCTCTAGACAGGTCCAATGACCTGGGACAGATGTGTGAAGTTGGCTCAATGAAGAAACTATGAGCAGCTGTTTCAAACAACTGGCCCCAGATAGCCTGGACTGTTTTTATTCATACAGTTTCAATGGTTTGCTTGAACAGTTTTACAACCAGATTTGTTTCCTTAAGTTTCTAAAAATGGTTACAATAATTATTAGTTTGTTCCTTTGCTTCTTTTCCCTTCCATCCCCCAACTTTTCCACAGATAGCCGTTATCTTTTTGATCCATAGCTCTAATGTTAGAAGCATAAGCAGTGATGCAAGCCACAAAGAAAGTTTTCTAACTAGGCACACTGACAGGTAGAACAGTGTGCCCAGTTGGCAGCATTTGTGGTTACAGCGTCATGCAGAGTGAGAGACAGTTTTGTCTCGAGAGGTTAATATTTACATCTGGTAGGGTCTGGGTTCTCACAATCAACTCACCAGCCAAAGCTGGATCAATTCATTCTACATTCTGTATTACTCTATCTCCTCTGGGGTATAACAGGTTTTTCTTTTTATCCTATAAGCAATGTAACTTGAAAACTTACTCTTAATAAACAATTAGCACTATTTAATCCCTTGTTCTCAAGTCCTTCTCTTCTCAACTTTTTAGGGTATTGGCACAGCTGTGAGAGAACTGCGAGCTTCTATGATTCGACTTCATTCCCTGTCTCTATGTGGGAGGCCAGCTGGGAGACAGGCTCCCACATTTTACCCCAGGGTACTCTTGAGGAGTGAGGGATAAGAGATTTAGATAGAAGGATAGAGGGGAGAGAAATAGATAGAAACACAGGATAGCCTTGGGAGGGTCTGGATCCTTAATCACTGGCCCCTCCTGTCCCTTCTAAAGGGTTATTTATAGGAATGCCAAAGGGTGGAGTAAAACACCTCTCCCTAGCTCAGCCTAGTGTAGACCCTTCCAATCACATAGAAACCAGGCACATGGTCAAGCAATCCTCCAATGCAGCTCTGCTGGGCAAAGCAAGCTCGGATTTTACTAGGAAACCTTTGCAGGCCTCTACATCTCTAGACTGTTCCCATTAACTCTTGACATCATCTATTTATTAGCATATCTCTTAGACTCTTGTAGTTAAAATCATTTTCTCCAAAGCATTTATGCAAATATGTAATATTAGACTTCACAAACTGTTGTGACTCTTTCAGGCTAGTTAGAGGGTGCATTGGAAAGACAACGTCCTGTTCTTAAAACGCCTGAATTCATGGTCACACTTGAAACATCAAAGGCTTTAGGGGCTGAATCAGGTCCACTGTATATTTTTAACAACATTTTCACTGGTTCACTCAGAGGAGAGTCATCAGTGGGAAGTTTTCCTTTTGTAATAGCTATTTTATCCATGACTGAGAAAGTTAAACTAAAGGTAGCCAGAAATATGGCTTGTATAGCAAAAGCAAAGAGAGCAGGTAGCACATATGCTCCTGGGGTCATGCCCAGAATTATGCAGCGAACTGCCCACAGGCGTTGCCAAAATGGGTCAGGGTTTCCAGGGCCTTGCCACAAGGAGAGCTTGTTCATATTATTCTCAAGCCTTGTTCCCCAAAGAAGTCACATGGCTCCCTCCAATAGTGGTCTGTTAATTTTTTTCTTTTATGGTAATGCCTTATGTGGTTTCAGTATTAAGGCAATGTTACCTCAGAGAATGAGTTAGAAAACATTACCTCTGCTTGTGTTTTCATTTGCAATCTATTTAAAGAGTTTAATTTTTCTGTTGCTTGGAGTAGGTTTACTCATCACAAGGCTTTACTCATCACACTTAGTTTTCCTTTGTTGCAGAGTTAATTTTCCCTTTAAACCCAAAAGATGATTTTGCTTTATTTTAAATTTGCAATTGGAAATTCTTTCAGTATGTAGAAATATGGTACAACTTATTTCTAGCCTCTTTGATTTCTGATGAGAAGTCTACTGTCACTTGTATTATGTTTCCCCCTGATAGTTTTTTTCCTAGCTGCCTATAAAATTGGTTGTCATTCATATGCAGAAGTAAGTTATGAATACTTTGGCATCACTTTCCTTGGGCTAATCCTATTTAGAGTTCACTTAATTTCTTTAATATGTATATGCCTGGTTTTTTTTGCCAGATTTTAGAAGTTTTAAATTGTTAGTTTAATTTTTTCCTTTTTGAATTTTTTTTCTTTTTAGTTTTAATTATCTGGGTATGAGTTGTGCACATGAATGTAGTTCCCACAGAGGCCTGAAGAGAGAGTCCAATTCCCTGGAACTGGAGTTACAGACTGTTATGAACTGTATGATATGGATTCTGGGAAGCAGAGTAGTAAGTACTCCAGCACAGAGTCATCTCTCTAGTTCCATGTTTTGGAAATGTTTTCTCATTCTCTTCCATTCTTGTTCATTGGTCCTTTTTATTCTCATTCCACAGATCCTCCAGGGAATTCCTTTTTCTTGTTGTTCTTTGTTCCCTTTGCTGATTAAATTGGAGAAGTGTTATTGCTCTATGTTGTGTGATATTTTGTTTGTGTTCTGACAAATAAAGCTTGCCTAGAGATTAGAGGATAGAGCTAGCCACTAGTTAACCATAGAGGCCAGGAAGTGGTGGCACACACCTTTATTCCCAGCACTTGAGAAGAGGAAGCAGGAAGATCAGGAGTTCAAGCCCACCCTGGGCTACATGAGATTGAACAAGACTAAGAGAGAACAGAGCCCAGGGATGGTGGTGCACACCTTTAATCCCAGAACTAGGGAGGTAGAGACATAATCTTGGCCCCTCATTTCAGTCTGAGATTTTGTAGAGGTAAGAAGTCTCTAGTGGCTGCTGCTCTGCTTCTGTGATCTTTCAGCTTTCACCCTAATATCTAACTCTGGGTTTTTATTTAATAAGACTAATTAGGACTGCACTTCAGCTCTCTGCTCAAGTTCAATGACTCTACCTTCTCATCTCTAGTCTACCCTGGAGCTCATCAGTGACATTTTAGTTTCAGTTATTGCATTTTTCATCTCTATAATTTCCATTTGATTCCTTCTTATACCGTCTATGTCTTTGCAGGCATGTTGTAACTTTTTACTTGTTTCAGACAATTTGTAATTTATTATTGAATCACTCTTATAATGGTAGCTTTGAAATTACTTTTAAAAAAAGTCATGGGAGGTGGCACTCAGCCATAATCCCAGCAGTTAGATATAGGAATATAGGAGTTCATGCCATCCTTGACTTCAGAGTGAGTTAGAGGTCTGACTGAGCTTCATGAAAGTCTGTTTGAAAACTAACTAAATAAATAAACTAATGAATAAATAAATTTTATTTATTTATTTATTTAATTATTTCTGTTGTCTGATTTATCTTGAGATTGACATCTGTTGACATGATTTATTCACTCACACCATACTTTGTTTTGTGCTTGGCATGATATGTGGTTTTCTATTTTATCATAGATATTTCTAATATTATGATGATGGATCTTAATATTTTTAGGAGGTTATTGACTTTCAATGTGCTAAGTGGCTGTGTATGTTCAGTTTCCCATTTGACTCCTCTAATACAACCCAGCAAACATGCACTATGAAATCATATTCCTTCACTACAGATTGCTGGGGTGGAAGATCAGCTAACCTTGGCCTTGCTGATATTTTGCAGTGAAAGTGGGACATACATTGCTGGCAGATTGGGGTATTAGGTCATCTCCCTGTTGGGCCCCTCTGCTTTCTGGTACTGGGGGTGGTATGCTGACTCATACTTCTTTGTTGCTGTAGCACTGGGGGCAGAACATTAGCTCCGCTTGGACCTACTGGCACCAGCAGAGGAGGAAGGAGAATGCCAACTAGCTCAGCCTAACATTGCAATATTCAGTCTCATTAATGCCTAGTAAGTGTTGAGTGTTCGTTCACCACTAGATTCTCTAAGGGGAGAGGTTAAATAGAAAGCCAGCTCATTCTGTTTTTTATTTTATCATTATTGTTATCACATGAGAAACTTGCTGGAATTGGGGAAAGGGGAAAAAGAGTGTTTACTAGTCCCAAATTTCACTGTCTCATTTACTTTCATTGATGTCTGGAGTGGGTGGTGGCTAATCTGTCCACTAGACTCTGATAAAAGTAAACTGGTTGGAGAATAAGAGTACCATATGCTTCCTTTTGGTAAATTATGGACAATTAGCTTCTTACTCAGCTTACCAGTATCACAAGGTAGAGAAATCTGAAATCTATCTGATTTCTCATTCTTCCCTGTAAATACCCACATGTCCAAAGTCCTCCATTCTTACCATTCTGAGACTAATAACATTGTTGAAGACACAGACTGGAAATGAATTCATGAATGCATATAAATGAAATTGTCATATGGGTTATGAAGGAAAAGCACAGAGCTCTATGAGAAAGAATCCAGACTTTACTTAGAAAGTGACCTTTCAGGACTTAAAAGATGAGGGTCCAGTAATGTGAAGGTAGAGAATGTTTTAAGCAGAAGAAATAGCAACTGAGGTGGCTGGCACTCTGATGACAACAGACCCATGTATTCAACAAAGTAATTGCAAGTCTGGAGTAGTGACACTAAGATAGCAAAGTAGTGTTAGAGTAATGATAGAGCATTAACATGTCCCAGTGAGATGTCTCAGTGGGTAAAAGTGCTTGCCACACAAACATGACAACCTGAATTTCATCCCTAAATGCCATGGTGTAAGGAGAGAAAGTATTCTAGAAGGGAAATTGTCCTCTGACCACAACATGTGTGTTGTCCCATGCATGGGCCCTTTCCTTGACTAAGAATAAAATAAAATAATTAAAGAGAGAGAATTAACAGGTACTTGACCATCCAGGTTTATGAGGCTTATGTTAAGTATGTGATAGTTGGTTTTTTGTTAAGTACACAGAGAAGGCATTAAAGAATTTCAGTAATAGAAGAGGTATTTTTTTATTTAACCATCAATGTAATATAACCTTGGAAACAATAATAATACAGTGTAAGTGAAAAGTGAAACCAGTTTAAAAAAAAACATTGAAAACAAGTGGGAGGTCTAGCTGGGTGAAGAGGTTGAATACTGAACAGAAGGGACATATGGATGGTGGCAGGTAGGGTGGGTCCTGACAAAAGACTAGAAGTTGGTTGTGGAGTAGGCAAGGGTTGCTGGATGTAGGACCTAGGCTAGAGATGGTAGGTTGGGGAGAAGGCCTGGATGGGGAAGTCAGGGAGACTCACTGGGCTACACCCTGGAAAGGAGATGGGAAGTCTGTAATATTTTCTTGAAATTCCTCCCTCCAACACTTTCCCTGCATCCCTCTTGCTCTCTCTCAAGAGACCCCTTTTTCTTTAATTGTTGTTGTTGTGTGTTTGTGTGTGTGTATTCCTAAATATATAAACACAACCTGCTCAGTCCATATAATGTTACCTGTATATATGGTCTTAGGGCTGACCCCTTGGTATTGGACAATCAAGTTTGGGGTTTATTCCCTGGGGAAGATCATTTCTTTTGCTCTCAGTATCTTTATTGCCTGTAGTTCTTTGACTAGGACTGAGGCCCCTTGAGATTCACTCATTTCATGTTAGCATGTTGTCCTTAGTGACTATCCTCTAAGCCAAGTAATTTCCATCCCTAGGAGTTCATCTGAGGCCCTCCCTCTTGCAAAAGATCATCCCATCTGGGTTTGTTGATAGTTTACACCCTCCCAATAGAGTAAAGCAGGAGATGAGAGTCTAGCCTAAGTATCCAGCTGCTCTCTACCACTTAGCAAGTCTGCATGTGGCCTGGGAGAGGGCTATAGTGTATGAAAGCCAGGGAAGATTATTAGAACAGGGACCCCATCTAAGCAGCTATTGGGAACAATTTCCAGTTCTGTAAGATTTTTTAGGTGTGCCCAGTTAGGGAAGGAGAGTCTAAAATCTCTGAATGTAATCACTCACCTGGGCTCTGTAAGGAAGCCCAATAAACTCATTGATTCTTCAGGGGTACCTTTGTGGAGTTATGCCTCAGTTTATCATCTGGACCTTAGGAGAAAGGGACAGATGTTGCTAAGTCTCCTCTTGGGAAGGAATTTTAGCAACACTTGATGTAGTCTGCAGGATACAATAAAATTGAGTATGAGTTTGGGAAGAGCACTGGTGTTGTCCTTGAAATGGGAAATGAGACAAATGGATGAAGTGAAGTTGTCTGAAGGGATGTATTTGCAGAGGAATTTTTGACATGGTGGTTCGCCCCTATAGGGCTTGAGAAGGTAGTGGCTAGGACATGGACAGTGCAGAGAATAGAGACCAAGTAACTGAAGGTGAGGTTGTAGAGCATTGGTAGAGGAAATCCCAGGATAGCAATTTTCTTCTAGGTGATATGGAGTAGCATGTCTACTTGATGCGGGGGGTCCAGTCCAGAGTTTGGGCTACCAGAGTGGGCAGCCTAGAGATTACAAATGTAAGAGGAGAATATTAGTGAAAAGGGGAATTGAGGCTGGCATCTTTGGTGGTGGCCTCAAAGACTGTAGGTAAAGTGGATAAAAGAGAAGAAAAAACAGAGGTGTTGGCCTGCCATTATTTTTTTTTTTGTGGCTAGTCTCTCCAGCTCCCTCTAAGTCCCACCAGTCCCGGAACCCACTTATAAAATAAACACATAGACTCTTACATTATTTAAACTGCTTGGCCATTAGCTCAGGCCTATCATTGTCTAGCTCTTAGTCTTATATTTAGCCCATTTCTATTAATCTTTACTTTGCCACATGGCTCGTGGCTTACTGGTACTTTACATCTTCCTTGTCCTGGCGGCGGCTCCGGGCAGTCTCCCTCTCTCCCTTCCTGTCCCTCAATTCTCCTCTCTGTTAGTCCCGCCTATACTTCCTGTCTGGCTACGGGCCAATCGGTGGTTTTATTTATATAGAGCGATATCCACAACAGCTAGGGATGAAAATGGGAAGAGAGTCCTAGTTAGATCAGTAATACAGAGCCTGTCCTGTGACCCACAAACCTGGAACCCATCTGGGGAGTCAAGTAGTGATGGGAAAGGGAGTACCCTAGAAGCAACAAAAGATACCCAAGGTCTGACCTTTGATACAAAGAAAGGGAAAAGTCTTGGACCTGCATGCAGACAGGGGTCTTAACAATGATCTGCTGAGAGACAATAGTCATCAAAGAATTTAACTCAAAAATTTCAGAAATCAGGGAATAGCTTTAAATAAACAACAAAAGAATCTCTCACAGCCTGACTGTGGGATATGAGGCTGTGGGATATAGGGGCAGATGGGTTTAGTCTGAGTGCTGCAGAAGCAGAGAAATTGGTCAATATAACTACACATTCTCCCTTGAGACACAGACTGTGTAATCTGAGGCAGTACAAGGGGAATCAGTATCTGATAGAATGGCTCATTTGAGTCATTAGAGATAATTAGTCATCACCAATGCATGGATATCAGGGGCTGGAGGATAACTGAGGAAGGACAGGCACTACTGAGAGAACTAGTTAGGGGGAAAGCATTGTAATATGGGCAGTGCATAGAGCCTGAGAGGACAGTCCTCACCAAAGACTTAAGGAAGAACTTGATTTATCTAGGACGTGGACTCTGGCATGCAGCTTTAGCAGATTTGCTGAGTCCTTTGGTAGGGCAGATTTTCCAAGTTGTAAAGATTTTGGCAGTTCTAAGTAACTTAGACTAGCATGTAAAACGTGTCTGTAAGTGGGAGAGCAACCTAGAGGTATGTGAAAGGCAAAGCAGAGAAAGAAGTCTGTCTGGGTTACTGAAAGGCAAATGTGACTAGTTTTGTGTGAAGCCAGAATTCCCAAGGAAAAAAATTAGTTGTGATTTTCTGTAATCACCCAACACTGAGAACAAAGACAGTAGACATTCAAGACTTCAACAAGTCTTCCTATTCATTATGAGATGTTGGCTCAGGACTTTTTGTCATTGTTCTGCCCATCTTGTATATAAAGTTTTTATTAAAAATAGCTAGCACAACGCTAACCTTTGAATGTTTTGTAAATTTAGAGACTCATTTAAGAGACATAAGATTGCCCCAAAAGAAGCATGGAGAATTAGTTCACTATGGGCACAAAGTCAGGTATTGCCCTGGAATTCTTGGCAGCTTTATGGTTGGGTAAGATGCAAGTGATAACCACCAAAGTGACTCGAGAAAGCTTGCAACTCTGGACCTGTAAGTGCTAAAGAGCACCCAAAAGGTAAAAACAGAGGCTCGTAGAAACTATAAAGTTGTTAACTGGGAATCTCAGTGGTAGGAGTGGGTTACCTTCCTAGGAGCTGTTGGCCACAGAGGCCCTAGAGGCCCTTAAAACAATAAAGGCTATTGTCACATTTATTGGTTGCCTTCCAGAACTGAATGAATGGTAAGACCCTGCTGCTGAACAAGTTGCATGCTTTGGCTTCCAGACTTAGAGAAACAAAACAAAGACTGAACTCAGTGTCCCCTCCCTGTGAACTAGCTCCTGTAGTGCCAGAAGTTTCTATTAAGGATGCCGGGGAGAATTATGCCTAAAAGTCCACTTAGCTGTGGATCCAGCATGCTTCATGATGGAAGTAGCAGGCAAGATGTAGCAGCTAGTGCAGTAGTGGCTTCAGGATTAGAGTTAGAATCAAATTTCTGATTAGACTTAAGGCCACTTCACAGGGGGAAATTCACATCTAGTACTGAGAACTTAAAAACCTGTGACCAGGGAAGTCATAAGATCCAGCAGAAAAGGAACTGGCTAAATGATACACCAGCTGAAGTGTTTTCCCACATTTGTGTTTAAAATCATGGATTATTCCTAAAGTTGGTGTCTGCTTGGATGTTTTTCCATCTGCCATTGTTAATATACAAACAAGAAATTATTGACAACTGAGTTTACTTATTCTGTATTATTTCAGTTTTTGGCAGTAATGTAGGACAAATATTTGTCGGGTCCTGCCAAGACCCCATAGTCCCTTGGCCCACTTTTAAAATAATCACTCAGAAGCTTATATTAATTTTAAGTGCTCGGCCATTAGCTCAGGCTTATTAGTGACTAGCTCTTACACTTAAATTAACCCATAATTCTTATCTATGTTTAGCCACGTGGCTTGGTACCTTTTCTCAGTTCTGCCTTCACATCTTGCTTCCTCTGTGTCTGTCTGACTCAGCCCTTCCTCTTCCCAGAATTCTCCTCATCTGCTTACCCCACCTACACTTCCTGCCTGGCTACTGGCCAATCAGCATTTTATCTATCAACTAATCAGAGCAAGACATATTCATAGCATAAAGAACAACATCCCACAGCACAGCAATTTACTTCCGTCTAAAAATGAACCAAAATTTATAGCAGATGGCACCTTCTCAAGCTGCATGCTCACTAGCATGCACCTTATCTATTACAGTAATGTCACATGGTTGGTTATAGTGCAATAAAGTTATAATCTCAGGCACTTAGTGAGGCTGAGGCAGAAGGATCATGAGTTTGAGACTGTCTTGGGCTACATAGTAAAACCTCCATCTCAAAAGACAAAAAAGCCCCAAACTAACCAATTCTTCCACACCCCAACCTTCACATTAGTTTATCTTTGGGAAGCATATAGTTTGTCTTTGAGACTGTTTTCTAAGGTCAACTATGTATGGCCAGGAAAAAAGCTGGATGCAAGATGTTGGCTCAGAATAAGCCCTCAATGGATATAAGTTGATATCAGAATAAGTTTAATTTGATTTATTTTAGTGACAATGCCTACAGTTTAACAGCTTAGTTTAAATGACAGGAGTAATTTACAAATCCATAAATATTTGGAGCAGGATTTTTCTTTGCCGTGTGCTTAATTATTTATTTTATGGAAATGTGTTTGCATGTATAATTAAAAGCTTTATAGATAAGCTGGGCATTAGAGAAGTTTAAATTTAACATTTTACAAACCAAACATCCCATGAAATTCAATCAAAATTAGACTATATTTTCATGTCATGTTTTTCAACAAGCAAAAAAAGAATTGCTTATAAAATTTATTTCTCAAAACAAGAGCAAAATCACATTGGTAGGAAACTGGATGGAACTGGAACTCTTCATCTTACGCATAATAAGTCAGGTACAGAATGATAAATACTGCATGTCTTCATTTACATATAGAATCTAGAGTAAATGAAAAGGGAAATGGGACTATTGGTGGAACAGAAGGAGACAAAGAGGAGATGGGCCAAGAGAAGGTAGTTTAAGTAAATTTGATCAAAATATGTGATATGCATATATCAAGATATCACAATGAAGCCGATTTTGTGTAACTTCAATACACTAATTGGAAGTAGAAGAAAAACTATTAGATGAATGGAAAGTTTTAGTGTGGGAGGGGACAGTAAGAGAAGGTAGTAGGGTGATATGCTATTTTCATATATTAAAAGTATTCGCTACATATATATTTAAATGTTCTGAGTGCCATTCTATACAATATGTGATAATAATAAAATATAAACAAACAAAATATTTATTTATAATAATAAAAACTACTTTTTTCAAGAGCACATTTCTATCAGTAGAATTCACTCAGAAGCAAAACATACCTACTCTACTTTTGGAGATATTTAATGTAAGGGAAAGGTTTTTTTTTTCATATGTATGTTGGCAGGGCTTAGGGGAATGTGTTCTAAACCGAGTCTACAGAATGGAAACTCAGAATAGCACCTCAGAACTCGTCTGCCAGAGGACATGCTACCTTTGCTCACTCCAGGAAATGAAGGACTTGGAACCCTCCCACTGGAACTGTTAAGTGCATGTACTCAAGGGACGGCTGGTACTTGCAGACTTGGGAAGCCACCATTAATTGCAGCTACCTTTCAACCCATGACTCAGGTGGCAGGGCATCCATGGCTGAGTGCATCCTCCATTACAAATACAATTGCTTCTGAATACCAGCTAAGAGAAAGAACACTGGAATGCTGATGCAGAAAAATGCAGTCTTTAAGACTGCTCTCTGGCAACAACAATCAAAGCATTCCCAGGAAAATCACCCTTAAATCACATCTGCCTTTTAAATCTCATGAAAGTACATCTAATTGGTAGAAACTAATTTGCATCCAAAAACAACTGTAGGGGAGACTCAGAAATGGCGATTTAATTTTCCCAGGTTTGGCAGTGAAAGAAGGCAAGCTAGAAGGGGATGAGAGTGAGTGTAGAGGTCACTTCACTAGATTACTACCTCCATTGCAACTAAACATGGGACATATTTCTTTCTAACTTTAAATTTGCAAACAACAAATAGCAGGGACACTATGCTAACATAATGCACCTGTTTCTGAGGAAATAATCTATGGCTATTTTCTACCTAAGTGCAAAATCCAGTCACCAGATCCATCCCTGCATGATGATTATCCATTTTATGGTTTTGTTCTAACTGTACCTTGATGTATTGCCACTTAAAAATGATCAAATACTTTAAAATACTTAATTACAACCAGCAGACTTTTGTTGTTGTTTGTTTGTTTTTAAGCAGGGTCTCACTGTGTAGCTCAAGTTGTCCTATAACTTGAGTTCTACCTGTCATTGCCTCTCAAGTGTTAGGAGTATAAGTGTGCACCACTGTTGTGTGACAAAATGGGGAGATGTAGCACATGCCTACTCACCCTAGATAGGATTCTCCTAACAGACCAAAATACAGATGCTACCACCAAGTCCAATTTGGTGAACCAATGAGTTTTGTTGAGGTAACTTATAGGAGTATGGGTGAGAAGTTACTTACAGGGGCAGAAATGACTCAAAGACAGCTGTATCACCAAAGCCCACCCCAGCATGGGTGATAGTTCACCAAAGCTGAGGAAATGGAGTACTGTGCACAGCCTGTGCCTCAGCTCAATAGGTCAGAGAGTGTCTTTTCCAGGTGCCTCAGTTGGTCTAAACCTCTTCCATGCAGCTCTTCTCAGAGTCTTTCTCCTCTCCAAATCTTTGCAGCTGGGCTCTGCTTACTCTGGCAGGGAAGGGCCTAGTGAATCTAATTGGTTCCAGGGAGTTCGTGAATCTATTCTATTCATTTTTGATTGTTTGCCTCCCTGCTTAAGGAACGCCATGCCCAATGGAATGTTTTGGTCACAGAGGAAACTGTTACTTAACAACTACTATGCTTAGCAAATTTGTTTCTCAGTGTTCCATGAAATAATGGGAAAAGTAAGCAAAAGAGCTCAGCTTTTTGTTTGTTTGTTTGTTATACAGTAGTAAGATTGTGAGTTCCTGACTGGCCTTGGCTACAAAGAAAGTTACACACCTACACACTAGCCTGGACTACATGGTGAGACCAAGTCTCAATAAAACAAAAATAAAACTTATATCAAAAAAGTTGAGAGGCGTGTGTTACAAGAGTGTTCCCAGAGTTCACCATGGTTCAGAGGTTTTGGCTCCATCAGCCCCAGAGTTGACCACAGGATCAGAGTTCTGACTCCTGCGATGGAAGAGGTCAACACAGGACTCTTGATTCCAGCCCCTAGCCAGCTCATAGAGTTCTGTGTACATCCAGTGTTAGACCCCATTTGCTTATCCTGATAATCATCATGCAACCCCATCTATGTCTTTGCTGTCACCTGGCCAAACTGGATTATGTCAGTAACCCCAGATAGGAATCCAGGTTTTACCAGTTTCCACGAGTGAACTTCATGTACACATCCTTAGAAGACTTAGAAAACAAAACAACCAGAGTAGGAAGAAGGAGAAGTGTGGCAATGCATTATCAAAATATCTCTTACATTCCAAGAGACTAGAACTTTTACTGAAATACACAGCCAGAGTTAATAATACACTTTGAGGTCACTCAAGCCTTAAGACTGCTAGCCTATCGTGTACTCAAACTGTTTGTTTAACCTGCCTTTATGAGAACAATGTAACAAACCAGTCTTACTTGCCTTGGATTTCCCATGTAATCACTGTTTACAACCTAAACAAATGCATAACTGTAGTCTTAATTTATGTACTCTTCCATGCCTCTGATCCAAGAGTAATATGTGTGTGTGTGTGTGTGTGTGTGTGTGTGTGTGTGTGTGTTTGTATATGTGTTTTGAGAATAATTTTGGGAAAACATAAAATACAGGTTGAAAGCAACATTCTAAATTAATATCCACCATAAATGTTGAACTCAACAAACAGGTATTTCTTGATAAGCAATGATACTTGTAATAATGTTTATTATCTGAGTTCACTGGGGTCACTTGGAGTCAGTGACTTAATCCCTTGAAAAACTCTTACATATTTCTATAAAGTATCCCTCTTTCATTTCGCATGTGACACTTTCTGTACTGTTCAATAAATACAGAATAAAGAAAGCCCTTTGCTAGGGGCAGACATTTAGAAACAGAGAGACACAGATGCAAGGACAAATTCACAAGACAGCCTTAAGGAAGGCATAGATTCCCGATTCATACAACAGACACACAGAGAGATGGAGGTCACAAGGAAAACAAAGTAGAGAATTCAAATGCAGTCTTTGTTTTGGTTAAATGACACCAAGAGGAAGTGCTTTGAATTTTTTCCTTAATGCGATACTGACACTGACACATTATTGACGACTCTAAATTTATTATCAATGCACTTAAACTGACCACAGAGAAGTTAAAACTGGAATACAAATCCATTCCAACAGATACCCAAGACACAACAAAGAAACACAAAGATCATGATACAATAACACACAAAGACACATTACCAACCTCCCCCTCTCCTATAATAGAATTGAAAATCACAAAGATAGTTGAAATGTTTGAGATTTCAGAATCTTACCTTTTAAAATAATTCATGATCACATATATTAAACAAACACATGCACAAACTAAGGAAATCTATCCAAGACCATGACAAGAGAGTCCCCAAAGAGACTAATACAGGTAATATATTAGAGAAGAAAGAGAAACTTATAGAGACAAAAATTCAACAAGGCAATTGAAACACTGATAAAAACAGAAATATTGGAAATGAAATAAATGTTTAGTCAAAAACTACACTAAGAAAGGAAGACACAAAGCTGAATGGATAGGGAAGGAAGGTAGAGATAAGAGGAGATGGGGGAGGGGAATACAATCAAAACATGCATGAAATTCTCAAGGAACTAGTAAAAACATCATATAACTCAATAGACAAGCTCATGCAGAAGAATGAATTTTGGGGATGGAGGACAATAATACAATGAGACATATACAAGGAAAAGAAAATATAAATGATGAATGATCTTTCCAAGATGTCTGTGAAACATTCAAGACCAAACCTTAGAATTAGTCTGGTAGAAGAAGCAACAGAGATAAAAGCAAAATCAATAGAGATTATTTAATAAAATTATAGCAGAAAAATTCTAAAACCTAAAGAACAAAATAGACATTCAAATAAAAGAGGCATTTAGAACCCCAAACATACACAATCAGAGAAGAAAGTCTCCATGATACGTCATAGTCAGGATGGCAAAAATGTTAAATAAAAAAACACTGCAAAAAGTGGTACTGGGAAATGTTAACTCACATACAGTAGCAGGAATATTACAGAAAATATTTCTATCTTTGAAATTAAATAACTACGAACCAAGGATGCTATACCAAGTTAAGTTATCTTACAAAATAGATGGAAAATGAGGATATTTCAAGGCAAACACAAATTAAGACAATTAATAACAACCAAGCCAGCACTGCAGAAAGTATTAAAGGAATGCTATAGAAAAAGGAAGAAGAAAGACAGCCTCCTCTATGAGAACACATGGAAGGACACACTCCATGAAAGGAACAGATGAACAAAGAAAAGATGAGAAAGCATCAGCCATGTCCAGTACAGCAAAACAACAAACTCCCAAAATGAAAAACAGAGAAGAATAAGAAGGAAAAGTAATACCAATAATATAGCAAACCAGAACATTGCCTAACAAATTCTTAAAAAACAGCAAACCCCCTTTGGTAATGTCTTGAAGCACAAAAAGCTCACCAATAGAAAAGATGTAGACCAACCAACTGGATTTAAAAAACAGGAACCAACTCTCTGTAGCCTCTGGGAAACTCAGTTAGCTAGCAAAGATGTCCAAAAAACTGAGTGTTTAAGGAATAGAAATCAAAACTATCAAGCAAAGAGCAACGGTAAATAAGCCAGTGTGGCTATTACATCTAATAGACTTCTAATGAAAACCACTCAGAAGAGATAAAGCAGGGTGCTACATATTAATAAATGCAGCAAACTATCAAGAAGTTTTAACAGTTTTAAACATTTATGCACTGCATACTGGAGCCCTCAATTTCATGAAACAAACACTAAAAGACATAAAAGGACACATAGGTCCTGACACACCAATAGTGGATATGCCAATGCTTCACTCTCATATTTAGACAGGTCTGCCATGTAACAGGAGGTAAATCATGCCCAGTACTAGAAACCTTGCCAACTACCCAGGACTAGCAAAGTCATGGATCTTAGAAGAGAAATGTACTACTGTCTGCTCTGGGATGGTCTGTATGTCAAATTGCTCTGATTGGTCAATAAATAAAACACTGATTGGCCAGTAGCCAGGCAGGAAGTATAGGCGGGACTAACAGGGAGAAGAATTCTGGGAAGTGGAAGGCTGAGTCAGAGGGAGTCACTGCCAGCCGCCCCCATGACAAGAAGCATGTGAAGATGTCGGTAAGCCACGAGCCATGTGGCAAGGTATAGATTTATAGAAATGGATTAATTTAAGATATAAGAACAGTTAGCAAGAAGCCTGCCACGGCCATACAGTTTGTAAGCAATATAAGTCTCTGTGTTTACTTGGTTGGGTCTGAGCAGCTGTGGGACTGGCAGGTGAGAGAGATTTGTCCTAACTGTGGGCCAGGCAGGAAACTCTAGCTGCAACTGTCAATTTACTAGACCACCATTCCTAACTGCTTTCTAAAATCCTTATGCCCACAGACAAGAATCTCTCACCTCTCAACAAAGAAGCTTCTCTTTGTAGCAAATGGAGACCATCACAGAAAACCACACTGGTGATAATGCAGAGATCAACAGATCATGGGGACCCCAGTCCTAACTGATACGCATAACTTTTGTACCTAAATCTCAGGGGACATCACAGAAGATAGGGTAGAAAGACTGTAAGAGACAGAGGGCCAAGAAGTCTGCTGTGACAGGAAATCTTCGCCATAAAACTTTAATAATATGGCTGCCCAAACAAGACCTGCATGATGACAATATCAATTGACATTATAATACAAGTAGGGGGAAGTTTCATGGGGTCCCACTCTGATACAAAGAGCTACAAGCAACTAAAAGCTGCTGAAAGAGGGAAAATTAACCTCTCCCAGGGATGAGCCCCTTGTTTCTCCAAAACAAAGTTCTCAGCACTGAAACCATATACACACAAACCACACTAAGAAGACTCAATAGGTTGTATTTAGATTTCATTCATCTGTCTGTCTATTTAATTTATCTATGTAATAATAATAATAATTCATTAATTTGAGAAGGAGTGAGAGAATGAATGGATAAATAAAATGTGGTACATATATACAATGGAATACTACTCAGCAGAGAAAAACAATGACATCATGAGGTTTGCAGGCAAATGGA